>JAJJWW010012395.1:87893-129852 GCA_023531295.1 Papaver armeniacum | reverse complement strand
TCATTACATTTAATCTCCTAGTGAGCTCTCAATCAATCATAGATTTTTTTTTGTGCTCAAAAGAGATCACGATGTCCATACATATAACTATATAAGATCGTATGCATCAAAGAGAACGTGTGTTCTAATGGTTTGATATTTAGAGTCTAGTCGGCTATCTTAATAGCCAAGGGCCCAAAGATCATACGCCAAACTTCTGCCTCTCTCCTTGAGCTCTGCTCGGTCATTGTGACGTATGCAAATTTCTCCATATGCAATTCAGTGTTCTTCTTAGCAAGATCAATTCAATCACTACTATCTATATTTACTTAACAATCTTTGGAATTCTAGAGTCCTTAACTAAGAATATCACATGTGTGTATATATATTGTACCCATTCTATTACTACGTAAAATCAAAAAAACAAGAAAGACAGACAATCAATTTCACAAACATCAAACCAACACCCAGCACAAGTCCAAAGATCACGGAAATTTCAAATATCTACAAGAACACAATCAAGTTAATTACATTCAAGGAAAGAAAAACAAGCAGTAACACTAATCCTAAACATCCAAAGACTATCAAGTTGTCATTACAACCTTCGTTATACAAATAAAAATCGAAGTTGCAACTTTGCAATTTCACCTGACACAAAAAGTTCACCTATTACTACTACTGCAACTCTTTAAGCTTCTTTCCAAACCATGCATATGTCGCAAACTGAATCCCAGAACCACATTATGCATCCTAAACCGAAAACCTCACCATCCACCAAACAAAAAACCACAAAAGAACTTACCACCAAATGTTTGCTATTGAAACTCCTTTCTCCAAGAACTTCTTCAACAACTTTAATTATCATCAATTTCCCCATAAAATTTTACGAAGATGTACAAGAGTATTATTGACTAAAACATTACAATACTCTAGTTCTAAGGGAATTGATAGTACCTACTGGGAAATCACTCAGAATCGTCCTAATTGTCGCTGCTGTAATTCAACTCATCAAATATATAGTAGAAACCCTTATGATAAAGTGGGGGTACAACAACCACACCCAATATTTCGCTTAACAATCTGTATGGACAAACTCCAATATACTTTCTAGAGAATCAACTAGACAGTCCGACTCAATCTAGATAAAAAGTATATCAAAGAGTTTATATCTCAATCTCTCAATTTGATATATACTCAAGCAAATAGAAATCTGCGAGTCTTTATCAAAAACTAGAGAGATAACTTGGATGGTACCAAAGACCAATATCCAAGTGTCAATCAATTTAAATCAACAACCAAAGGTCGGATATTCTAATTGATTGAACAACGCACAACTTGTGATATTTTAATTATATAACAAAATATAATACGGAAAAGAAATGACACAGACACCAGAATTTTGTTGACGAGGAAACCGCAAATGCATAAAAACCCTGGACGTAGTCCGATTGAACACACACTCGTATTAAGCCGCCAGACACTAGCCTACTCCAAATTAACTTGATGCTGACCGTAGTTGAACCCTAATCAATCTCACACTGATCCAAGGTACAGCTTATGCTCATACGCCCGATCCCAGTCGAGGATGCTACGTACTTGATTCCCTTAGCTGATCTCACCCACAACTAAGAGTTTCTACGACCCAAACTCGAAGACTTTAATAAACAAATCTAAATCACACAGAAAAGTCTACAGTAATAGATAAATCCGTCTCCCACGAATATACCTACGAGTTTTTGTTCCGTCTTTTGATAAATGAAGGTGAACAGGAACCAATCAATAAACAGGACTCATATTCCCGAATAACATCCTAGTATTATCAATCACTCCGACAATAATCTTAATCGACGCAAAATGAAAAAGGTATTGAACGGAATCACAAACGATGAGACGAAGATGTTTGTGACTTCTTTTATCTTGCCTATCGGAGATAGAAATCTCAAGCGCCAATTATTCCAATTGTACTCGCACGATAGAAACAAGAAGATCGATCACACAACTACAAGAAAAGTAGTATCGGTCCGGATTCACAATCCCAATGAAGTCTTTAAGTCGTTAACTTTGGTTTAGAGAGGAAAACCTAAGGTTAAAGGAGAAACGACTCTAGCTTATGCAACTAGTATCACACGTAAGTGTGGGTATTAGGTTTCCCAAATTCTTTAGAGTTCTCCTTATATAGTCTTTCAAATCGTGGGTTTGCAATCAATGTTAGCTTAGTAACAAAGCATTCAATATTCACCGTTAGATAAAAACCTGATTATATTCAAGATAATATTTCTCAACCGTTGGATCGAAACCTTAGCTTGTTATGCACAAATGAAATGTCCAATTTTGGGTTTATGTAACCGTTCCCAAACATTAACATTTGTTGGTTCAACAATAGTTAACCAAATGGTTAGCCATATGATCACTCTCATATCAACCATATTCTTCTTCACCATAACTAGTTAAAATGACTAAAATGAAGTAGTTAGAGAGTTCTTCAATTGCTTAGATCTTATGTAGCTACACAAGACACAATCGAAGCAAAAACGGTTTGATTCACTTGAATCGGTTCATGAACTTTATAGCCGCGGTTTGGAAAAGCATTCCTTAGTTTATATGAACATGAGTTTAAGAACAGCCGATTTTAGATATAACCTACTCAAGTTCATGACTGGGTTCGCGTACTTAAGCTCACTAAGGATTTCACAAACTCCAGTTAGAAATTCTCGTGTCGAGAACTTCCGCCGAGTCGCGGACTTGGCTCACGCCACAATCCGTTTCTCTTGGTCAACAAAGTTCGCAAACTTTGGTTCAAGGAATAAGTACTTATACATATATGTGTTTCAACAACAATGCTTACATCCTTACAATGGTTATGTAAACTAAACTCTCATTTCAATCATTGAAACATTCTCAGAGAACGTTCTATAGCCGTTATTCACAGACCATTTTTCGTCTGAGCAATTTTCAAAGTGATTGAAACATAACATGACATTCGTCACTAGGTAAAGATGAATTTGGCTAAAGCGAAAGCTTACCAACACATATTTCGAGAAATAGATAGGCGAGATAAACTCGGCTCGAAATAGAAAATGTGTATAATGAAAGTCTATACAACAAAACGACTTTTGTCTCAAGAATAGGAGATAGGGTAAATAGACTTTGAGTGATAGATAAGTTCAAGTCTCCACATACCTTTTAGTCGATGAAGTTCCACCAGTTCCTTGAGTAGTCCTTTGTCTTGTATGATCATTGCCATGGAGTTCTTGAGCTCAACTACAGTTTTTATCCTAGTCCGAGACCTTTAGTTATAGTAGGCTAGAAATCAAGACTTATAGTTTTGATAACTAACATTGACAAACATGCTTGAGATAGCAACGCACGAGAGTTCGACCGAGCAATGCTCTAACAATCTCCCCTTTTGTCAATTTTAGTGACAAAATTATTAATACATATGGAATACAAAAATAAATAAATTAAATTTTGTAGCTCCTATTCCACATGCCTAATCTTCAACATTAGTGGAAATCTTCGTCACTTCCAAGTACTCCAATGATCCCAAAGGTTGTAAGTTTAGCATCATCGTTGTTGAAAATCCGTAGCTATAACAACAAGAAAACAATAGTTCTCAATCATTGTTATACAATGTCATAGTATCATTACACAACGTCAAAGTTCAATTGTATCACAACTTTAACAACAATACTATGGTGATATATATGTATCACTCCCCCTTAGTCAATACTCCATCTCACATGGAAACCACTCCCCCTTACATAATGATCCGAAAACCATATGTATTTGTAGTGTGAAGTACATATTAATTCTCCCCCTTTTTTTCAATAAAAATGGCAAAGGTACAAGAACGGGATCCTAATGAAATTTCTGAAAGAGACATTTCATGAACAAAAGAAAGAAACACATATCATCTTATTTAGATGCAATCATAAAGCCGAAGCTAAATGCATTCATCAAGGAGTTTAAAGATACAAGATAACCCCTCAAATATTCCACAGCCGCATTCTCCACAAAGATTTGGCAATTAAGCACAAGTTCAAAAAGAACTCTCCCCCATAATATGTCATTCCCGAAAGAACAACAAGAGCGACCTTAATTTCGAAAGAAAATAAGGATTTCTTTGGACATAACAAATCACATACAAGTATGAATTTGAATCCACGATATTAAATTAACCACAAGAAATTCATGATTAATTTAGCCAATTATGCTCAACATAAGTGAACTTATGGAGACTCAGAAACACTCAATTAGATTAATCACAAGAGAATCCATAATTAATCTAATCGAAATACACAACCAAACTAATCACAAAAGTAATCAATTTAATTGGTCATACTCGACATAAGAGAATCTATGGATCAATGACTAAGTTAATCATGAAAATAATCAACACAGTCAAAAATGCTCAAACATAAGAAAACTTATGGAGTTATAACTAAATAACTAAACAAGATGATTAATTTAGTTCAAAAATGCTCGATATAAAGTACCTTATGGAACAACAATAAAGCTAATCATAAAAGAATCAACTTGGTTGTTTAGTGCTCAACATAAGACACATTATGGAGCCTCACAAGAATGCCTAAAATATGGATCGGGAAGATCAATTATCTTTAAGGGAATACGTAAGGATTCATTCTATTTTCCATCACCATTTTCACAATGACAAACAATAGACATAATCCTTGAAAACAAAAGATTTGAACCTATCTTCCATCAATAATTGACAATATAGGCTTAACTTTTGTATTTGTCAAAAGTATATTTATTCTTTTATCAATACATGCATATCGAAATATGAAAGACTTTACTTTTGACAAGAGATGGGACAATCATAATTCACGGACGCAAACACACATATTCCATAAAAATTTGTAATATATAAAACCATAAAGATTAATACTGCAAAAATCATCTTCCAAACAAATTTAGAGTTTAATAAATCTAAAAACATGAAGATGAAAAACGTTGGACATAGCTATGTGTAATCACAATAATGGCTATTCCAAACTCTAGTTATTCTTCTAAACAAAAACAAGAAAAATATAATATTTACTAGAAAAACTAAGAAAATTAGAGTTCGTTGAGAACCTCATATCTTTCAAAGAATCCATCAAAGAAGGTATCACTATTTTCCTTTATTCTCTTGACCGTAGACACACCATGTTCGTGAGTTAGTACGCAAACTTTGCGATCAACAACCCGAGCAAGTCGTCTAGCCTTGACGCAGATCCATGATGAGCTTCTTTTGATTCCGTATCGTAATATTCTGATTAGCAAGGATCTGGCGACCATCTAAGATTTGGTTTATTTGCGCTTGAATATTTGCAAACTCGACCTTTGAATCGTTTGAAAACGAATTGAATCCTTGACAGAATCATCGATCCAGGAGTTGTGATCCTTCCTTTCAAGCATTTTCTTTAAGACCAGATGTTGAATTGACTCACGTTCTTGAGCGTCTTCCTTCATATCAAGATGCAAAATCTCTTGAGATTTTGCAGAGTTCTCCATATAAATTTTTGTTAGGGATGGAAAATACACAATATAGAGTAATATATATATATGTCTATGCATGTAAACATGAGAAGGAACCTCTTGGTTTTGGAAACCCTAGGAACTCATGAGAGGAAGACACAGACGTTTGTGGACTGATCAGCACACACAAAAGAAAAATACAGATAGTGTACAACATACTTGAGTATTTCTCAATTATCATCCTTGCACCTCTCAAGTTAGAAACAAGGAAAAGAGTACCAGAGTTCAGGTTGTAGAGTGAGAGATAATCCTACTATGATCATTGAAAAATGAGTTGTACATATTATCTGTCAGTCTGTTTTTTGTGTTGTTCGTCTTCCTTTGGTTAAAATTCATCCTAGAAGAGTAAGACACAACTTGTTTAGCATATCCGTCAGAATGATTTTTCTGAGGAATAAATCTAGGACCTCTTGCAGTCGGTTCAAGAGGATCAGAATATATAGGGATCCATTTTCTAGACTTAGATTTACCAGTCTTATCAGCACATGGAATGCTTTTAGTAGCACAAGAATTTATACCACTAGACTGCACTTGAACCCTGTGATGATTTCTAGGAATAAGATCATGTTTATAAGGTTTATGGTTTTCTGTGGGTATATGATTCACTGCAGTAGCTGGCTGACTATTTGTTCCATTGACAGTGGAGAGAAGCAAATTACGAAGTTTAGAAATTTGTTTCCTTCTGGCAAAACAATGGATAGCATAGTGATTCTTTTTCCCACAGAATGTACAGATTCGTGAAGGAGAAGCAATAAATGGCACCAGTTTTAACTTCATAGCCATATGAGAAGATTCTAAGTTATGTAAACTTTTCTTGGCACAATCTTCTACTGGAGAACATTTCTTCATGTGATGTAATTCATGAGAATTAGTTTGCACATAAAAATTTCTCCTTAAGACAGAGTTTTCCTTTTCCAAGGAATTACACTGATAATGAGCTAGAGTAAGGGATGCGCTCAGTTTCTCTTTCACAACACGAAGTTTGTTAAGATCTGATGAATGCGTCTCGATCAAACGTTTTTCTCTAATTGAGTCTTCCTTAACAATATCCTCAAGAACACTAATCTTTTCACGCTGTAGAGTAGTTTCTTAGAGAAGTTTCTTAATATTGTTAGATAAGGACTCAATTATATTATAGAGATCACATTCTCGATCAAGAGATTTTTCAAATTCATCAATAAGCTGATCATGATCTTGAAGATCAATAGCCTCAGTTGAATTTTTTGAAATTCTTGTGAGTTCCATTTCAGCTTTTGCCATAGTGCACAATGTCTCATTGGAGAGAGAGAGATGTCAACACCAGACGGGACAACCTTCCTACCTCGGGATTCAGAAGAATCTGCTAAGGAGTGATCCTTTGAGGTATCTCCAAGATAATTGGCATAGTTAAAAGCTTTAAAAGACATCTTGGTATGCGTATAGAGATTCTGTCCTCAGACTCAGATTGCCACAAACACAGACTGATAAGGTCTTAAACGTGTTTGCCGGCTCTGATACCAGTTGATAAAATGGGGGTACAACAACCACACCCAATATTTCGCTTAGCAATCTGTATGGACAAACTCCAATATACTTTCTAGAGAATCAACTAGACAGTCAGACTCAATCTAGATAAAAAGTATATCAAAGAGTTTATATCTCAATCTCTCAATTTGATATATACTCAAGCAAATAGAAATATGCGAGTCTTTATCAAATACTAGAGAGATAACTTGGATGGTACCAAAGACCAATATCCAAGTGTCAATCAATTTAAATTAACAACCAAAAGGTCGGATATTCTAATTGATTGAACAACGCACAACCTGTGATATTTTAATTATATAAATAAATATAATGCGAAAAAGAAATAACACATACACCCGAATTTTGTTAACGAGGAAATCGAAAATGCAGAAAAACCCCGGGACCTAGTCTAGATTGAACACACACTGTATTAAGACTCTACAGACACTAGGCTACTCCAAATTAACTTCGGTCTGGACTGTAGTTGAACCCCAATCAATCTCACACTAATCCAAGATACAATTATGCTCCTATGACTCTAATCCCAGCAGGATGCTACGTATTTGATTCCCTTAGCTGATCTCACCCACAACTAAGTCGAAGACTTTAATAAACAAATGTGTATCACACAGAAAAGTCTACAGTAATAGATAAATCCGTCTCCCACGAATATACCTACGATTTTTTGTTCCGTATTTTGATAAATCAAGGTTAACAGGAACAAATCGATAACCCGGACTTATATTCCGAAGAACAACCTAGTATTATCGATCACCTCACAAAAATCTTAATCGACGCAAATGTAAAAAGGTATTGCGGAATCACAAACGATGAGACGAAGATGTTTGTGACTTCTTTTTTATCTTGCCTATCGGAGATAGAAATCTCAAGCCAATTATTCTAATTGTACTCATACGATAGAAACAACAAGATCAGATCACACAACTACAAGAAAAGTAGTATCGGTCTGGCTTCACAATCCCAATGAAGTCTCTAAGTCGTTAACCTGGTTTAGAGAAGAAACCCCAAGGTTAAAGGAGAAACGACTCTAGCTTATGCAACTAGTATCACACGTAAGGTATGGGGATTAGGTTTCCCAGTTGCTAGAGTTCGCCCTTATATAGTCTTTCAAATCAGGGTTTGCAATTAATGTTAGCTTGGTAACAAAGCATTCAATATTCATCGTTAGATGAAAACCTGATTAGATTCAAGCTAATATTTCTCAACCGTTGGATTGAAACCTTAGCTTGTTATACAAAAATGAAATGTCCAATTTTGGGTTTATGTAACAGTTCCTAAATATTAACATTTGTTGGTTCAACAATAGTTAACCAAATAGTTAGTCATATGATCACTCTCATATCAACCATATTATTCTTCACCATAACTAGTTCAAATGACTCAAATGAACTAGTTAGAGAGTTCTTCAATTGCTTAGATCTTATGTAACTACACTAGACACAATCGAAGCAAAAACAGTTTGATTCACTCGAATCGGTTCATGAACTTTATAGCCACAGCTTTGCAAAAGAATTCCTTAGTTTATATAAACATGAGTTCAAGAACAACCGGTTTTATATATAACCTACTCAACTTCGCGGAATGGGTTCGCAGACTTAAGCTCACGGAAGGAGTTCACAAACTCCAGCAGAAATTCTCGGGTCGAGAACTTCCGCCAGTTTGCGGACTTGGCTCACGCCACATTCCGTTTCTCTTGATCAACAAAGTCGCAAACTTTGGTTCAAGGAATAAGGACTTATACATATATGTGTTTCCACAACAATGCTTATATCCTACCAATGGTTATGTAATCTAAACTCTTATTTCAATCATTGAAGCATTCTCAGAGAACGTTATATATCCGTTATTCACGGACCATTTTTTTTTCAGAGCAATTTTCAAAGTGATTGAAACATAACATGACATTCGTCACTAGGTAAAGATGTATTTGGATAAAGCGAAAGCTTACCAACACATATTTCGAGAAATAGATAGGCGAGATAAAGTCGGCTCGAAATAACAAATGTGTATGATGAAAGTCTATACAACAAAAACAACTTCTATCTCAAGAATAAGAGATAGAGTAAATACAGTTTTGAGTGACAGATAAGTTCAAGTCTCCACATACCTTTTAGTCGATGAAGTTCCACCAGTTCCTTGAGTAGTCCTTCGTCTTGTATGATGATTGCCATGGAGTACTTGAGCTCGAATACAATTTCTATCCTAGTCCGAGACCTTTAGCTATAGTAGGCTAGAAATCAAGACTTATAGTTTTGATCACTAACATTGACAAAAATGCTTGAGATAGCAACGCATGCGAGTTCGACCGAGCAATGCTCTAACACCTTATCGTCATCGTTGTCTGAAGTTGTATAAGACCACTGGAGATCTTCATCTTCGTCATCCTCATCATCGCCTTCATCACCACTGCAGGGATCTATCTCACCGGCGAATACATGATTTCCATCGTTATCCAACCCACGAATCTCCTCTCCGTCGAATCGATATTTAGCTGTTCGCACTGTCCGAGCAAACTTACGTGGATTGTGTGCCTTCTCTCGGCCGAGATAGCGCTTATACATCACCTCTTCAAATTCTTGCATTTTCCTTTTCTTCTTCTCTACTTCTCTTGCTCTCTCTTCTTTTCTTTGAATCATCACTGCTTTCCTCCATTTCTTCTTCTTCTTCATAGATCTTCTTTTCTTCATCTTCACTATCACTCTCAGTCATACTTCGAGTCTTTCCCCATGATGGCTTCCACTCTCCCCTTCGCCGGAGTCTCTTCCTGTCGTCGTGCATCAACAACATCTAATTTTCTCATCCATAATTGAAACTTCTCATTATTTCAATCCTCAATATCTCAAATTCTTCTCTCTCTTCTTGCTCTTTCTTCTTGGTCTTCCGCATTCGTATAACCGATCAAACTCTCATCTCTAAACTTGTTAAAGCCTCGATTGCACTTTTCGCATGTCGCATGGCACGTAGTCCTGGGCTCCTCCTCCTGGATCTGGATGCAACATCGGCCATTTTATTTTCTCTTAATCTCTTTCTCTCTATCTTCTTTTCTTTGCTTAATTTGGTATAATATTTGGCTTATCACCCTTCCTCTCTTAAATAATGGTGGTAGATTAGCCATAAATGGCCTTTTATGGCTAATCTACCACCCTTTTATAGCATTTGGTCAAGCATCTTTTCGCTTGGCTATTCACGCCACTTCAATGCCATGCAAAACCCTTTAGATTCCATCATTATCCGACTAAAGTCTAATTTTAGACGCTTCATTTACTTTCAATTATGTTGGAATTACCTTTAAGAGGAGTGTAATTAGGCCACCTAATTTTGAAGAGTTTATTTGGGTTTTAATTAAAACTATTGGTTTTATGCAGATTCAGAGTAAGCAGCACCTGTTGGGAGTCACTGTTACTAATTGGGGTACCATCAGCAGTTGGATTATTTCTTAGATCTCTCAGACAAACATGCCTCTTCACAATACTAGTAAATCCAATAATAACCCCCAATAAATTTCACCCTTACTATCACCGGGTTTTATTTTTACTCTCCCCAACTCTGTTTTTGGCATTTGGAAGGTTATGCAAAGATACTCAGGGTTACTATCTATGCTAAGACAAAACTCTTAAATACTCACCAACTTTCATATCCATCATGCTTACGTATGTCCACGACGTACAAATATTTTGCCACAGAATAGGTAGTGGGATTCCTAGGAACTCAGATTTATAATATCTTTACAATACGATTATTAAGTCGCTCTCAGTTTTTTTTTTCTATAACACAGTCATCATAAAATTCAGAAATCATGTACTTGCAAGTTTTGTTCTGTCTTTCTGATCAGCGAACCGAATGTAACCTAACCTACTCGATTTTTTTTTTTAAAAACATTTTTCTTGTTACCAGCTTATTAGATAAACATAAGCACTAACAAACATGACAGATTATTCAGTTCGTTATACTTATCAGCTTAGCTTATTAGATGAACATAAACACTAACAAACATGACCGATTATGTAGTGCACATATATTTGGACTTATCTCATTAGATTATTTAGGAACGATCTTCTTTTGTGCTCAATCCGAATATTTAAATATATATATATATATAAAGTAGTAACAAAAATAACAACCACTTGATCTGACAATAGCCAATAGGAACCCAAGTACAGTATGCTACAAGGAAGACGAAGAATATGATCAAAGAAAACAAAGGTTGTGGTGATGATGAAGATGATAATGATAGTAATGAAGTACACCCTGAAATTACTGTTACTACTAATCTGTGTGATGATATCATATGCGACATACTGTCCAGACTTTCAGTGAAATCACTCATGCGCTTTAAATCGGTATGTAAACATTGGCAATACTTGATTCAAAATGATTATTTGTTGGTTGATTTGCATTTTACTCGTTCTAAAGAACGTAATTCACATGTAACCGATCTTCTATTTCATACTAAACGTTCTCTGCGGAGCAAAATCGAATTGACCTCAGCAAATAATTTGGCAGTATATGAACATCAATATCATGAGCCAGTTGTTGCGGCTCGCCATAGGTATAAGACCTCTTATCAGTGGCATATGTTGAGACCTGTCAATGGTTTAATATGCTTTTATAGAAACCTTGAAGGTTTTGTACGTGTCGCAAATATAGCAACAGGACAAGAAACTCCATGGATTAAATTGACGTTACAAGATCCTGAACAACAGTTATTTTACTGTACGAAGCTTGGTTTTGGATTTGATCCTGCTACTAAAGAGCACAAGGTTGTTTGCATATACAAGAAAAGTCGCATCCATAATCTTGCAGCGGACGACCACCTGAGGAGTGGAAATGTGGATGCAGTTGATGAAGTTTGTGAAGTCATGACTTTAGGAGGAAACAACAACTATGCATGGAGAAGAATAGATGTCTACCCACAGTTTCAGATTGATGACGTAGGTACTTATGTGAATGGTTCAATATACTGGATGAGTGATGGTGATGAGTGCACTTCCTATTGGAAAAAGAAGAATCCTAATTGTAAGGGAACTGTGTACCCCTACTATGAAGCTGCACCAGCTTTAGTGGCCTTTGACGTTGGACAAGAGGAGTTCAGAACGATAACAATTCCTCAATATGTTGCATTTTCACCTGAAGCTGATTATCCTTTCCTCCAAGACAGGATTGCAAATTTATTAGAAGTGAGCGGACATATAGCGCTGGACGATAGCTTTTTTGCGAAAAAGCTGTGGGTGTTCATCGACTATCATCACCATGGTTGTGACAAGCAGGAGAAGACTAGTAATAGTAGTGGTGGTAAATGGATTGGAGATGCTGTTTCCATCGAGTTGAACTCATTTTACAACATGGATCAGTCGATTCATTGGACAGACTATAAAATGGTGGGTTCGATCCATGGGACAGACGAGATAATCCTAATGATTTATCGCAGTGATAATCCCACAGACTGCTTTTATGTTTGTTATTATAACTGGAAAACCAAGACAGTACGGAATAAAGTTGAAATCAGTACCAATGAGATGAATACATTCTATTGTTTGGAAGAAATTTCGACTTTCACTGAAAGTCTTTTGCCTGTTTAGAAGAAGTTATAACAAGTTTGCAATCAGAATTGGACATTGGATCATTGGATGGTTTATCATTTTTGTAATATGTTTTTCTTTTTAGATTTTTCTCTTTTCTTTAGATGTTAGGCTTTGCTTCTTTCTTTTTTTCTTTGCCCTTGTGAGCTTTGCCAAAAATAAAATAAAAATGGATGTTACATTTTCCAATCCTATTGTTGTGTTATATTTCATGTTCAGAAACACCATGGTGATGCAACCGATTTGATGTACATTCAGCCCAATCACATCTTCCAACATAATCCCCATGTGACAGAGGTGTTATGACCTTGTTAGACTGAACAACCTTGGACTTCAAGCAGTTGACTAGTCAATAACTGTTGAGGTGAAATTTTCCATGCATGCAGTTTGGGTCTGTGTGATAATATCCTCCAAAGCTGGTACAACTGTTTTGGGTCTGCCTGACACGTTCAGCTGATTGAGCTATCTGTGAATATGCTGCACCTTATTATCTATTCATAAAAATTTAAATATTCCCATGTATTTAAAATTTGCGTCCATTAGTTAAAGGAAAAAAAAAATAGAACACACAGTAGATAATTTTAGTTTATATTATTTAAAGGAAAGTAGATTACAACAGCCAGCACACTTAGTCTCTTTAATCAGAGAGAGATAAGGAGGTGGTACATCACTCCTACTTTTGATTTCTAATACTTAACTACATAAGCTTAAGTACCAAAACCCTAATACTCCTACATAACATCAGTGAACCATAACAGCAGTAGTAGCTAGTAATCAGATGCGTTGAATCAATTGACGATGTTCAATGAAAAACATAATCCTGTCAACAGAATTGACTCTAACCCATACCTGAATCATTCTATCTTTAACAAATAACTCATTAGTGCGGATTGCTCTTACCCAGTTGAGGGTGAAACGATTATACACTGCATCTTTCCATAAAATGATTGGAGGATTATCTTCGCCAGGAACATATCGAACTCCATCGATATATAGCTCAACAGGTATGCTATTAGCATTTTGAAACAGTGGAATCTCCTGCACCCCCAAATTATGGAAATGCAATCTTGTTGAAGAAAATCAAGATTATCACCGGTAAAACCCAAAATCCTTTTCACGTCTGTTAGTGATAACGTCTTCTGGAAAAGGGCAAAATACTCATTTGTAGGATGTTCCATCTCAATGCCGCCTTCAGGAAGGCGGTTGGGTTCCTCTTGCATCTGGTCGCTAGGAGATGTATGATTGCCACGGTGGTCTGGTTGTGGTGGTGGAGCTGCTCACATAAAGAAAATAAAAAGAAACAAAATATTTAGTTCCTAAATTTTAAGCCATAAAAGAAAAGAACATATAAAACCAACAGAGAATCCAATCAGGTATTTGACGCTAGCCTGATTGGTATATATGAGTTAGTGGTAGTGGTATCTTTTGTATGTGGGAAAGGTTGAAAAGTGGTAAACATGCATGTCTCTAAGAGCTTAAGTGTCACTCAAACTAGCTAGGCACCTATTTGGTATGAACAGGGAACAAAGGAGAAATCACTACTTTATAAGAAAATGCTCTGTTAGAGATGTTTTCCTAACCTTGCTGGTTCTCCTCTCCTTCGTCTCCTTGGTTTTCCATACTTCAACACCTAATAAAAAACTTCAATTAGCTAGCTAGGGGAGTTAAGAGAAAAGATGTGTGTATGAATTGTATGAAGATAGGCAAGCTATTTATAGAGGGGAAATGCATGTGTACTTTGAAAAAACTGGTTGTGGCTAAGATCGTGACCGTTATTCACAAAAACATAGTCATTTTCACGGTTGACGTGAAAAGGCTTCATAAAAAGATATCTCAAAGCAAGGTTTGAAAAACGGGTCACGGCTCAGGTCACAGACACCAGGTGTGACCGTTATAATGCGTTTTCTCAGGTGTGAGCACGTTTTGGGCCAAAAACGCGTTATATAGTCAAAAACGCGTTTTTTGACGTTTTTGAAAATAACGGGCGTTGTAACGGTTACATAGGAAATAAAAAAAATTATTGATCTGAATTTCCTATGTAACGGTTATAACGTGCGTGAAAACGTAATAACGAGTCTAAAAAACGTTGTTACAAGGTATTTTAATTTTTTAATACTCCCCACGTCCCTAAATAGATAACCTATTAATATTTAAATTTTGTCCAACTAATAGATGACCTATATCATTAAGAAATTCTAATACTACCATTTTATTTGATTATTGTTAGTATAAGAAATGTATATAATTCGATAGTCATGTTTATATTCTTTACATAGGTGTTTTAAAATGCTTTTCACTACACAATTTACGAAAGTTTGATAAAATTCGTGTCGGTAAAGCTTTTCACTATGCTTTTCACTATACAATTTACGAAAGTTTGATAAAGTTTGATAAAATTCGTGTCCAAATCATGTACCCATTTTAGTCTTTAAAATTCGTGAATCCAACATATGATTCTCGTTACACTTCCGATCGCTCTGACCATGGTGTTCAACATATGAACAAAGGATATAATTCTAATATTGATAATAATAATGAAGTAGGTAACAATAATGATGATACTGAAGGAGGTTATGATAACGATAATGATGGTTATTATGATGATGATACTTATGCAAACGAAGATAGCCAGTTACCCGACAACGATGACTATGATGTGGAAAGGAACAGTCGAGAAAATAGAGAATACTTGAAAAAGGTGGTGGTCGTAGTTGGTTCGCGTAGCTTTTTAAATGATGAATACTAGTTTAACAATCCTATGTTTTTAAAATTTGTAGTTTTAATCCTATAGTTAGTTTCCTTGTATCATTTAAAAATATTTAATTCGAATTTTTCAGCTTTCGATCCAGAGAAGAAAAAAAATCAAAAAAAATGATAAGAAAGTTATTTACACGGTTATAACGTGCGTGATAACGAGAAAACAGTTCTAAAAAACGCACGTTAAAATGTTATTTAGAAGAAAAAAACATTCAAACTAATTTTAGAAAAACGGTTACAACGTGTATGAAAACATAAAATCGGTACTATAAACTCGCCGTTTTTCCTATTTATCGGCCTAATAAAGGCACGGGGTTCGGGGACACTCACGGCCACGGTATATGGGTGTGACCGTTTTAACGGTCGTTTTTTCGGTAAAAACAGACGTTTTTAAAACCTTGTCTCAAAGAACAAATGTACGTAGCGACTGTGAAAACAAAAAGGCGCGTGATAACGTTTAACACCGTTTTTTTAGAATGCGCTATATAAACACTCACGGTCACAGCACATAGTCGTGAGCGTTATAACGGTCGCAAAAACGTTTTTTACATTGAATGAAAGCACGTGGTTGGGACTGGGATTTTTTGTGGTAGTGTTGGTGGCTAGTATTTGATTTTGGCATGTTCGGTCACATGAACAGTCAAAGTTAAATCCTGGGGAACCAGCTGCTAAAGGCAGTAAGTTCCGTTGCTTGATATTTTGGTGTGGTTTTTCATTAGAAAAGGGCCACTGATTTGATTTATGCAACGGGTTGTAGGCTCTTGATGAAGTTAGTGGTGTGAGCTTGCATGTGAGATACTTGAGCCTCAATTGAGACAGTCGAAGTAAGTGTACCTTACCTAGTACCTGGTCCTTTTTGTTGTACAATCTGTAGCTTCCAACCATAATATTAACAACACAAGTACCAATAGTTGTGATGAATACTTGAAAGAGTCCATACATTATTTATCTTTGCCACGTAAATTATTTATCTCGTGTATAGTAATGAAGTGTGAACGTGCTACACAACATTTATTAGACAAATTAATCCCATGCAGTACTTTAGCACTCTAGCAGTCTAGCTAGCTAGTAGATGAATGCTCAGACATATTTACATTCAAATAATTACTTGTCCCCGTATTTAATAGTGAACCGTTTCGTTCAGCAATTCAGTGATTATATTAATATACATGGTTTAATAGCTAGCGTACAGAATATGGATATGTTCTATGACATCTAAAATAAATGTCATGGGGTACATTTACCATATCTGAATATAAAATGAGATTATTTAGTAGACCTAGACTTTAACAGTAGCTAAATCTTTCAAATTACCGGAGATTAGTACATAAAATGCAATTCCCTTTAACAATTGCTAAATATTTTTTGATGTATTAGTTCTTATGACTAGTTGTAGACGAACCAGCAAAGCCTGAACTAACTATAAATCAAGCATACCCAACCAGTTTGGTGAAATTTTTAACACAAAATTCAGTACATCACACGGTCGTTTATTAGGTGATCAGAAAAACAAATGCATGCAGTAGAAGAACAAGATTTGGCTCCACCAAATATTAAACTCGAGCAGAGAGCACGTACATGCCATGCTATTAATTAGGGGTTTCAACGGGTCCGGGTCCTCCCGGGTATCACTAGACCCGGACCCGGACCCTACTTATAAAGGTCGGTTCCGGGTCCTAACGGTTCCGGGTCCGGTTCCTAAACTTGTGGACCCGTGAACCGATCCGTTTAAATACCCGAATGCACTCCGTTAAAGTACCCATTGGGTCTTAAGAAAACTATTAAAAAAACCTCAAAAGCTTAATATTTTTCTTTTTTTTGGCTTGGATTTAAATAATTTTTATAAAAATTTATTACTATTTCTTATTAATGTACTAAATAAAGATTAAATGTAAGAGAAAAATTTAAAACGAGTATGAAAAATTTAAATATCAAAGCTAAAACTAGCAAAAATATGAATAAAAGTATGAATAAACGTGGCACCGTTTAGATTCGGGTCCAATCGGATATTTACCCGTCGGGTCCTAAGTTGCTAATGGGTCCAACTTTAGGACCCGAAACCGGACCCAAGTCTACCGGGTCCGGGTCCGGTTCCGGGTAATGGGTACCCATTGACAGACGTACTATTAATACCAATAATGTCTCTCATGTTTTTTGTTTTATACTATTGCCAAATCGCCCTAGAGCAATAATGCCAAGTCTGGACAAAAAAAAAGATGGAAAAAGGAAGAAAAAAAAAAAAAACATGAATAGAACCGCGCGCGGTAGATTGTATTCTTTTGGTGATTATGCGTGCATGCGCCTTATATCTAAATAACACTCTTCATTATCATGAAGATCCAAAGCAATGAAACAATATAAACTCACATCAAAATCCAAAACATATTTCAATTGTAGTGGTGATGAATTCAAGCAATCATTTCATGATGTGCATGCTGGTCTTTGTACATGTACTTGCGTATCATTTTTGTTGGGGTTAAGTGGCAAAATGTCCCAAAATGGACTCCAAGGTTGTGAAAATGCCCCGGACGTTAGGAAAAAAATTAAAATGCCTCATTCCGTTAGATTTTCCGTTAGAGAGAGTTAAGTAGTCGAAATTGCCCTTCAGGGTACATTGTTCATAATTCAGGTTTCAGTGTTTAAAATCAGGGTTCAGGGCTTAGGGTTCAGGGATTGGGGTTCCAGATTTAGGATTCGGGTGGTGGTGGTGGTGATGGTGGTGGTGGCGGTGATGGTGATAGTGGCGGTGGTGGTGGCGGTGGTGGTGGTGGTGGCGGCGGTAGTGGTGGTGGTGGTGGTGGTGGTGGTGGAGGAGGAGGAGGAGGAGGAGGCGGTGGCGGTGGCGGTGGCGGTGGTGTTGGTGGTGGTTGTTCTAGTGGTAGTGGTGGGGATGGTGGTGGTAGTGGTGGCACTGGTGGTGGTGGTGGCAGCGATGGTGGTTGGTGGTTGTTCGTTTGGTGGTGGCGGTGGTAGTGGCGGATTGGGGCATTTTGATTAAGAAGGATAAAAATGGAAGTTCAAAACTCCATTGACCGGTCAACATGTCCATTTTTGATCAAAATGCCCCAAAACTAACGGAATGAGGCATTTTAATCTTTTCCCTAACGTCCGGGGCATTTTCACAACCTGGGGTCCATTTTGGGGCATTTTGCCACTTAACCCTTTTTGTTGTACAAAACCAACACAATGTGTACATGGACGTGTATCAGTTGTTAGCGAGTTTTTGTCTTTTTCATCTGTTACCTTTATGACTTGGTTGAGCTGTAGATTGTTGTGCATTCTTTCGGAGCTCATGCGGGAACCATATATACACACACTCATGTCTAAATAGCGTACGTCAAAAGGAGTGTCTCGATATATATGTATTCGCCTTTCAATAGAATTTCTACTCATTTCCTTGAGCCAGCAAATGTGCATCCCATATAAGACAGAACAGCCTTACACCGCCAAGTAAATTGATATCCCTTCAGCATCCTTGTGTGGCACATTCCGTGCAAGGGCGAAGGGTTGTGATATGAAATTTAGTTGACATCTTTGCCTACAACAGGTGCCTTAATACGAATTTTTGCACATTAAATTTCGACTTATCAGATTAGATTATTCGGGGATATTATTTTAGGTTGGACCCAAATATTTCGATATTTGGAGTTTTTTTAGGGGTTTTCTTTCCTTTCGGTAGCTATACATGAACACAACATACCCTATCCGATAGCTAAGAGGAACACAATCTGACACTACCTATAGAGAAGCGCCACTTGTTTGTCAAAATGCTTTCCTAACAGAACTTCACAGAGGATCTTGACTGTGCTGGTCTTTTTACCTACTACTGAAGACTTTGGGTCATTATAATGGAATGGAGACTACTGTAAGGAAATTGAGACATTTTCATACTGCACGATATGGTCAAAGGATTGCCATCTTAACTTAACAGGAAGAAACATGTCTTGGTTCTTATTTCTTCTTATTGGGTCTTGACAAGTTGATCATTTTGGGCTTCAGCTATTGTAACCACACCTTGGGGTGAGCATGGGCCGGTATGGACCGGTTTTCGCCTCATCCGCATCCAATCCATTGCACTACGGATTTCAAATTTGGCATCCGCATCCAATCCGTCCATCCGTGCATCCATTGGATGCACGGATGGACGGATTGGATGCGGATAATCCAATGGATTTGTTTTAGTTAAAATTTATAGTAAAGAAAATAAAGCTAACACAAATGACTCCTTCTAAAACCTACTAACGAACGAATTTTTATGGTTGTATCCGGGCCCGATCCGTTATCCATTGGATTTCCAAATTCCATCCGCATCCAACCCATTAACGAACGGTCCGGGCATCCATCCGCAAAAAAACAGTTGGTCCCGGTTAAATCCGGGGATTACGGGCCAAATGCTCACCCCTAACCAATAGTTAACAATCTCTTTATCATACAAATCAACAAACGAGAACTTTACAACATAAGATAGAAAAAGTGTGCACAACAGGAGCAGCATCCTACCCCAAATATCCCATTTATTTTATTTTATTTTACAACAACAAAGAAGAAAGAAAAAGATAACGATAACAAACCTAGCTAATACGAGGCCTCCCACTAGAAACTAAAAATGGACATTTAACAAATAAAATAGAAATCCCTTTATTTAATATTTTCATGAATGGCTAATTTGTCCTTGATTAATAAGTGTTAATTCATTTGTTCAGTACTCCCTTCGTCCCACTATTAGTTGACCTATTTATTTTTAAATTTTGTCTCATTAATAGTCGATCCTACATCATTTGATATTCATGTTCATATTCGTTAAGTAAGTGTTTTAAAATGCTTTTCAATGATATAAAACTTACGAATATCCGTGGTGTAGTTTGAGAGATAAATCATTTCTAAAATGTACTACTAGGTCAATTAATAGTGGGACAGAAGGAAAGTCGTGCTAGATGTAAAATTAACTAGTATTCATCAATCATCGAGCCATGAAAAAATTTGAATTTTTTTCTAAGAATATCATACTAAAATCGGTGGATGTTCATGCCTTCGTAAGTCGACTCTGGATTGATGTTCCTCATTCACGAAAAAACACCAAAAATATAGGTAGCCATTTATTTATCTATAATCCGATTGCAACAATAGGCGGATGTGGATCGTTTTTGCAAACCAGTTATGACATTTATTTATATAAAGAGCAATTGTAACAATCAGGGGATGTGGATGTCTTTTTTTCTTTTTTTTCTTCTATATAAATCAATTGTAGCCTACAAAACTAGCTAAAAAATTGGACATATTCTTTAACCAGAATCGATCCATATATATATCCATATTGACCGATTTTGGGTATATGTATATATCACCGATTGTTCAATCGACTAATGTGGACATTCATCAGTGATTTCCTGGATAAACCTAGAAAAAACAAAATTTGTGAGACATTTCAATTTTGAATGTATTAATTAATCAAAAACCTAACTAATAGGAATGGATTGATAGAAAAGTTAGTTTTTATTTTGAAGCATGATAGAAAAGTATTTAAGAGAGTGGAATTGAATTGATTTGATTTAAGTTTCTAAGATTTAATAGTAAGAATAACTTAGTACTTTCACCCTTTTTAGATCTCCCCGTATTCTTCTCATCTAGGTGGATGAACAAAATGGTAGGCCTCAAATAATTGAGGAAGGGCAGCACTCTTTTTTTTTTTTCATGCAAACATTACGTTTAAATTGAGTGATATAGAAACATTACGACAATGATATTTCTAATTAACCATATTTTGTCTTTAGATGGAAAACAATCTCTAAGTCCTTAGGTTTTCTTCGGAAAATGAGCCTAATGCCCAAATTAAATACCAAAAATTAAGACTTTACTTGATATGTAAAAGTTTAGGATTTGGAATGGACATTAAAAATCATAGGCATCTATGTCATTCACTTTTTATCTATCCAACTTTAAATCAATTGCTGAAAAAAATATAGTTTCTGAAGTATAAGTGGTGTTTTAGTGGAACTTATGTTTTTAGAATGGGTTTGAGATGATCTACAAATGAAGATCCATATTTAACATTAAATTCCAAAAAAAAAAAAAAAAACTATTTACAAGAAGATCCAGGAGGCATACGTACTTGGGATTATAATAGGGAAGGAGGATGTACAAAATGTCCGAACAGAGAAAAGTGATAATTTTACAACTAGGGGGTGAAACGTTATTTTTACGTCATTTCGGCTAACGGAAAAATAGTTATTTTTGAGGTTTGGGAAAATTAAAATAAAAAACATTCAAAGAATAATTCGTAAAAAGGGAGTTTTGAAGATGAAGCTCATCCGCATTTCCAAAAGACAAGCCCATCGCTAGTTCAACTCTTATTTCCAAAAGACAATCTCAACCTTAATTCAGGCGTCATTTCCAAAAGACAAGCTCAGGCCTAACTTCATCCTTCGTCTCAAAGGAAATAATTTGGTGGACAAACTTAACTTTCACGAGGGATGCTTAATTAGCAGTTGGTCTACAAGAAACTTATAACCACTAACACACGTCCCTAGGGAGACATGTTGGTCGTGAAGCCATGAATCCTAGCTTATGTCCCCGCGAGACAAGCTGGTCGTGAAGGCTCTACAAACTCATAAAACGTCAACGTCTAACATATGAGCATGAGAGGAGACATCTCTCCTATCGTAAGTAAGAATCGCCTCTATTTGAGCTCAAAGGTTGATTTTGAGTACATTCCTGGAGATAACAACTGGTCATGTCTGCTTTGGGCCCAGGCTCGACTTACTAAGGCTTCTTCGATAATTCCTAGAACATTCCCATGAGATACACTGGTTATTCTTCATCGGGCCCTGTGAAAGACTCCAAAAACATCCTTTCGAGAAACACTGGTCATGTCGGTCCATAATACGGACATGGTTAATTTAGATGACTCCTCGCACATCCCTGCGAAATACGCTGGTCTAATGCCAGTAATCCATGGTCTCATAAAGATATTATTATGCTTGCAAGCCTCTCTCTCTGTCTCGAATGCATCTCGGCTGATTCTGAAGAGGCTCAAACTCATGATCTAAGACTCAACCAGTTTCAAGACAATCCGAGCTGAATCAGCTCACATGAAGAGTTGTACAAGCACAAGGCTAAGGAAAAAGCCTCACCCAAGGCACAAACCTCTTTTTCAGCCTCTCAAACACGCTCACGGGCTCTTCTCATAAGGCACATTGAATCAAGCACATTTATCCAAAAACTTGGAAAAGCTTCCCTAAACTTCACAAGCTCAATAAAAGGACTCACATATGATAATTAGGCCTCTACATAACATACATGACCATCCATGAGGAGATAGATCCGAATCTCATATCCTAGCTCTCACACTCTTCACATGATTTCCAAGTCATGCTCAGAAATCAAAGAATATTTATTTATCTTTCATCATGTCACCCTTAGAGAATATCTCCTTGTCAACACATCATTACAAACGATGACACCTTCATATCCAAATGATTGGATATGTATTAGGATTTTTGTCAAGTATTTGTAGGGATGCCAACATGGGTACCCGATTATCTGGAACTGTACTGGATCCGATTGAATCGAGTCCTGTTCCGAGTCCTTAAATGGGACACGTTAACGAGTAGCTACCCTACGGGTAGAACCGTTTGGAACTGATAAGCTTTCGGGTACAAACGTGTATTAGCCGGCGGGTATCGGGTACCCAGATATTTGTCTCTTTTTTACTTAATTTTACTTAAAGGCAAAGATTTATTCAACTTTTGGTTAGTTTTTTTTTTCTTAGATTCAATATTATTGACAGCATTTATCTAAATTTTACATTAATTTTTTATAAAAAATTACTAGTTTCAAGCAAAAATGATGAATATAAATAAGATTTTAGCAACAAAAAAAAAAAGTTAAATTTACAAGATCCGAAAATACCCGACTCGATGGGTATTTCATGTTTTTACCGGGTCCGGTTCCGAGTCAACTAATTTTGGAACTGAAACCGCTAAGACCCTGAACCGTATAAAATAACCGGGTCGGGTTTCGGTTATATACTACCCGGATCTGATTGGACCCTTTGGCACTCCTACGTGTGAGGAATACCCGACCTATTTCGCACCGCAAAAGAGGGTAAAGGCGCTGGAATAAAGGGATAAATTCATACTAGTTTATCCCTAGTTATTCCAGAAAAGACGGGAAAAGTGCGACGTACGACAAGCAATCTATATTTTTACCGATCTAAGATTAAAGAATTCATATATAGATTGTGGTTGAACCCACCAAGCGTCGGTATGTCAAGGTTGGATGTCATATTTTAGTATCAAAACTCATAAGTCGCATGATTAGACTAGAGTCAACTTTGTTAGGTTAGATTAGGAGTCTAGAAATGTTGAGACATACAAGTATTACACTGGAGACCTGACAGATAAGAAGACGTATCGACATCTACGAAGACATCATCCTTCTACTTGAGGTTAGCAATACATGACTTTACTTGTTTCCATTTCTATAACGTTGCTTTCGAGTGCAAATATAAAATGCGAAGTTATATACATGAAACTCTAGTATTAGAGACTTGATCGTCTTATTATGATCAAAGGGTCAAGGAGGTATATATCAATAGTTGCGAATGCCTTATATTGGTATACTATCTTGCTTATACCGTGTATAAAATACACGGGAGGCCCGCAAATCAATACAAGGAGGCATGCAGGGCAGATTAATGCCAGAAGGCATGCAGGGCAAGTCAATAGGCATGTAGGAAGTTTCATGCTAAGTTAATTCAAGGAGGCCTACAGTTGCAGACAGTTTCATGCACGTTTAATTCCAGGAGGCATGCAGGGAGATTAATGCCATTTAAGTTTATCTTGAAATTAATTATTCATCTGTATAAATAGGGACACCCAGGTAGAAGGAAAAGGAGAGGCAAAAAATAAAAAAATGCTATTGTAATTCTATTATCAATAAAACACCACTCCCAAAGGGGATTCGTCCCGTGGATGTAGGCAAACTATGCCGAACCACGTAAAATCTGTGTCTCTTTTCTTTACGCCCGTTTCATGTTTTAAACCATGTTTTGCTCATCACCACCAAAATCATCGTGTTTAGTACCCGAAAATATTTCTGGGTGCAAACATTGGCGCCGACTAAGGGGATTTCGTGAAAAAGAATCGTGTTTTGCCAATGAGAAAGGTGCGGAACAAATCGTACACGAGTTCCATGCGAAAATCAGCAGCAAAAAAAAATATTTAGGGTTAAAGAAACTATTGCGAAGTTGCAGAAACCGTTACGAAGGTTGAAGAAACCATTACAAGGTTGAAGAAACCGTTACGAATCAATTGAAGAAACTGTGACGAAACAGTTGAAGAAACCGTTGCCATAGCATATCCAGAAGCCATTGCTAGCCTCACGTACAGCCCCTGATCCATCCAATCGCATTCGTCATATCGACAAAATTTGGACCATAGGATCTGTCCAGCCTCGAATACAACTCCGGTCCACACATGGTCCAACCCGGTTCACATATCGGTTCAGTACTGATCCAACTCGGTCATACCGTTCGGGTCTAACCAGTTTACACGTCAGCTTAGAAGAACCAATCAGCGTTTGACACCTCAGCGACCGTATTGCCACATCATCTCTTTAGGTCCAGTCAGTTGGTCGCCATGTCAAGACCGATCGCCACGCGTCAAGAACCGTTTTTTTCTCGAGTAGACCAATTGGAGACGCTACCACGTCACCACCTCTGGTCCAATCAGCAACGTCATATCAGCTTTTATCTGCCACGTCAGCACTTCTAGTCCAGTCAGTAACGCCATGTCAGCTTTTATCTGCCACGTTAGCAAGCTGTCGTAGTCAGCAGTGCCACGTCATCCTTTTTAATCCAATCAAGATTGCCACGTATGCAACAGCACGCGTGCTTCGTTCAAACCTTGTTTCGTCAATAAGTTCTTCATTTTAAGTCCGAATTGAGTGATTTTTGGCTCGTTAAAATCGTCTTTCAATTCCCTACAACATGGAAGCAAAAATTCCAGTGTTTGAGAAACTTTGATGTTGGAGCAGCAACATGATCGAGTTCGAGGTTCGTGGATAGCAATATGATCGAGTTTGAGGTTCGTTGATAGCGACGTGATCGAGTTGGAGATGAGGATTGCTTAGACCCTTCAATATTTAGCCTTGCATAACTTCGCAAGCATCTAAAGTCTCACCTTGAACGTGAGCGCATAAGTCTTGCTCTTATCGCAAGCATAAAATCTCGTTTTGCATGCTAGTATGAAAGACTTGCACCTTGGTAAGCATAAAGTCTCGTCTCGACCACGAGCCCAATGCCCGATATTGGTCCAAAGACTCGTACTTAACACAAGCAACAGCCAGCCTGCCCGAGCAGCAAGCGCTAGCCTTGTTACGTTGCGAGCAAAAAGCCTTGCCCCAGCCGTAAGCACACACTACATTCTACTCAATACTCAACTAGCTATCGAGCATCACAAGTCCACCACGTGGAAAAAAGTCTCGCCTAGCACGTGATCAAATTTTATTGCAGGTTATCACAGTTGGGGGCGTCTTTGTAATGTCTCTACTCACGCTTGGGGGCGACTGGCGAGTTACGTCATCGACGATCGACGCGAAGGAAAAACAAAAGTCTTAACCCCAACAAGTTGGAGGTTAAGAGGGGGCGATGTTTGTACCGTTTATAAAATACACGGGAGGCCCGCAAATCAATACAAGGAGGCATGCAGGGCAGATTAATGCTAGGAGGCATACAGGGAAAGTCAATAGGCATGTAGGAAGTTTCATGCTGAGTTAATTCAAGGAGGCATGCAGGCAGTTTCATGCACATTTAATTCCGAGGCATGCGGGGAGATTAATGTCATTTAAGTTTATCTTGAAATTAATTATTCAAATTGTATAAATAGGGACACCTGTGGGGGAGGAAAAGGGGAGGAAAAAATAGATCAATTCTATTATCAATAAAACACCACTCCCCAAGGGGATTCATCCGTGGATGTAGGCAAACCATGCCGAACCACGTTAAATCCATGTGTCCTGTCATTCTTGATTATTTCCTCGTTATTAGCCCTATTTTCATCAACAACACCAAAATCATCGTGTTTAGTGCCCGGAAATATTTCTGGGTGCAAACATATCTTATGAAGTATACCGCTTATCTTTGAACTTCGTAATTGCGATATCCACATAATCTTTGTAACTTGTTACTAGATAGTGAACTTAAGGTTGATTTCATTCCTAGAAAACTATATTTAACTATATGAGTTTAAGGAAGTATACTTACAAACTTGTTTCGTATTTGAAAGAAATCAATATGATTGAAGATCCGGTATTCATTGAAGATCTAAGGTTGGACCGATCCTAACTTATATAAGGAATCAAGGTGGAACCGATCCCAAATTATGTTGGGAGTCAAGATAGAACCTAACCCTACCTATATTTAGAGTCAAGGTAGTTATGATCCCTACCTACACTGGGAGTCAAAAATAGAACTAGTCTTAATATGCAAAACCGATTTCTATAGTCACGTATACTTTAGGGTTTGTGTGATTTTGAAAATTGGTTTCGGAAAATAGGAAAATTCAATGTGGACATAATGAATAATTTAAACACGAGCTGAAATCTTATTTATTAATTATTCAAAGATATTTCATGATACTCAAGGTGAGATCCCAAACCGAAATGTTTGGGATCTTTTTGAGATTTTCGAATGTATATATTTTTGTTTTATCAACAAGCAAAACATATCTTAGGAAAGATATATTAGTTAAGTGTTATCTAATATTGATTTGTGGAAGAAGGATTTCAGTTGTACAGTTAGATATTGGTTGGCATTAGACAAAACCGGCTTTAGGTGTTTTATTGCATACCTTGAAAATATTTTTGGTTATGGAAAATTCTTTGGAGTCCAAACTACTTTGGTCTATAAATGGTGAAGTTTGTTCTTCTTAGAAAGTTATCCCGAGGGAGGCACTTCATTTTGTAGTCATTGTTGTAGACGACTAATAGTATTACTTGTAATACTATCTTGTAGTGGAGAGTGACCTAATTAGGAAAATCTCTTACGTCCTCTAGTGTAAAGACTTCTTTGGGATCAAGAAGAGACTACTAGTACCGTTGGTGGGAAACTAGAATATCTATTGTTATTTCAGTTTCGATTATTGATTTGATTGACTAATGGTTGTTAACTCTTATTGATTGCACCTGGTTTGATTATTTTTGGGAGCCTTCTCTTTTGACATAAAGTCATTCAAACCAGATCAAGAGATTAGTGATAGTTCATATCTGATTTTAGATCTGACTTTAAATTGTGATCATCCATTGTTGACAGACTCCAAACTGTGCTTGATCGATTATAAGTTGGAATCAAGATTTTTATTGTGCATGTCACAAGACTATTGAAGATTTGAATACATGAAGATTTTCTTATTGGCTTCGTATCTTAGTGATTTGCTTCATGCACAAACTTGATCGGTTGGGATCCTACTTGATCTCGTTTATCAATGATAGACGATTGATTGAATAATCGTATTAGATCGGCATCACCTTATAGTTTCTCTTTTATATATATTTTATTTGATTGCTAATAAGGATTTGGTTATTTCGATATTTTAGATATTGATTGATCTAAACCGACAAAGGAGTTTAACTGATTTTAAACATAAGCGCCTTTGTCTTACTCAACATATATATGCATGATTAACTTCTTGAGATAAAACGATTGGTTACCAAACATATTAGTCATTTACTGTTTGGAAGACAATCGAAAGGGTTGAGTGATTAAAGTCTTCAGAGAGGTTGAAGCATCTTAACATAGTGTAATCTAACTTAGTAACTAGGGTGTACTATGTTATCTGAGAGTATTAGGGGACAAACGAAGTATTAGGCGCATGGATACTGAGGTAACTAGGGTTAGTTTACTTGGTCTCAACTATACGAAGTTGGTAGTTGTCTTTGTATAGTGTCTTAGTTCTGAGAGTATTCAAAACTGGACTAGATCCCGGGGTATTTGTGCATTTGTGGTTTCCTCGTTAACAAAATATTGTTGCGTGCTTTTACTTTACTTCCCACGTTATAATTTATTGAGTTATAATTAAAGTAATTGCACTTGTACGTTAATCCTAAACACTTGGGTTGATCCTTATAGTTTAAAGTTTGGTTTCGGACTTATATTATAGACCAAGTGTATACCTTGTGGTTTACTATCTTCTTGATAGTCTCTGTCTATATTAGATCACGCAAGGTATCAGACTTATAGGTTGATATCGAAAAGATGGTGGTGTGCTTGGTACCCTCGTCATTTTAGATTGGTCATTTGTTCATCAAGCTAAAACACAACTTTCAGAACAACTCTCAAAGAATTATTCTGTAAACCTAGAATTCTCTTATCTCTCTCCTTCTATGCATCACTCCCTAAGACCATCACTAATCTCTAATGTGATTGAAGCATCCGTTGTACAGGCATTTATCTTGTTTTAGGGGAAGATTGTTCATGTTTAACCTCAAAACCCCTAGAATCTCATTTTTTTTCCCTCTCACCAGTTTTAGTTAACTACAATTTTCTACATCTAGGAATTCAAACCCAAAGGCTATTCCACCAATAAAGTGACGTTCTTAATGTGTTGAGAAATAGTGGTAATTATATTCTTATAGGTGTTGACAAATTAACCATTTTGAGATCCAACTACTATGATTACCAATACTAAAACAATCCTTTCAACAAACAAATCAAATAAGGAAAATGAGAATTACTGAAGAAATTGTGACTATGTCCATTGGAATAATATTGTTGTGTCACATGGTTTGCGAAGCCAATAACATCTTAGAGCAATTCCTATGGCAATATTTAAATGCATTTGTTTGTTGATCCACGTGGATGGTCAAACACGATTCTCCACTATGGAAAACCAGTGAGCGACCGACCAGTAAACGCGCGACATATATAATGACGCGGGCGATCACCAGCCAAGCGCTGGAGTTGTGGCTGATGGCGCCAGCGACAGCGCCCTGAACGCCAGCGTTTGGCATAAAATCGCCAACGGCAACGGCAGGTTTCCCAACGGCTATCGGAACGGCTAGTTCCCACTTCTATAAATATGCTCGAATTTGATCTCACAAATGCACAACAATCTTTCATCCGATCAATCTTTTCTTAATTCGATTACTCACAATTTCCAATCATGAATACTGATTCTTCTGAGGAGGATATGGAGATGGATGACATGTTTTATGAAGAAGATGAAGAAATGTGTATAGAGTTTTTGAACCAAATGGATGAAGATGCAGATCAAGATAGAAAAAGACGAAATTTGATCCTGCAATTACAAACCGGGATCATACCAAAGCCTTTAGAGCCAAATGAAGTTGCAACTAGAAGATGGACATGGCAGAATCGATATTTTTACCACGAAAAGCTGATGCATGATTATTTTAATCATGACTGTGTCTATTCCGATGAGAATTTTCAGCGTTGATTCCGCATGGGCCGCAACTTGACGCAAAGGATTATTGCCGAGCTTTGTCAGGTACAAACTTTGTTTAATTATCAGTATGATGCACGACATGTACGAGGCTTTAGTCCCGAACAAAAGGTCACAGCGGCCCTCCGTATACTATGTTACGGGGTACCAGCAGATTCCACGGACGCTTACATTCGTATTGGGAAAACAACCGCCTTTAGGTATCTCAAACTGTTTTGCGAAACAATAGTCGAGCATTTTGGTCCAACATTTTTAAGAAAGCCTAGTCAGGAAGATGTTCAAAGAATAACTGCATAAAACACCGAGAGGGGTTTTCCATGAATGCTAGGTAGTCTTGACTGCATGCACTGGACGTGGCATGCTTGTCCGGTAGAATGGGCAGGCCAATATAAGGGTCATTATCCAAAACCAACTGTAATTTTAGAAGCTTCAGCTAGCTATGATTGTTGGTTTTGGCATGCGTTTTTTGGACTCCTAGGTTCAAATAACGATCTCAACGTTTTATATAAGTCACCATTATTTGAAGATCTTAAGAATGGGATCGCGGCGCACTGTAATTTCACCATCAACGGTAATCACTACAATCAGGGTTATTATCTAGCAGACGGAATCTATCCATAATGGTCAACTATGGTTCAAGCTTATAAACAGGTAGGCTTTGGTCCGACGACTTCGAAGGATATGTAGTACTTTAACACACAACAAATAGCATGCAGAAAGGATGTTGAATGCACTTTTGGCATATTGAAAAGGAAGTTTGCCATCATAGTTGGGCCGGCACGCTTTTTTGATATTCAAGAAATAAACAAAATTATCTTTGACTTGTATTATTCTGCGTAATATGGTCATTGAAGAAACCAGGCGTGACCCAACCTGGACTAGTTTTGAAGATGAAGATTTAACCGAGAATCTTGTGGTAGAGCGTGGGCGTCCGGAAAGAGAATATATACTTTCCACTGACAGACTCCACAACGGGGAATCTATGCACAACTAAGACAAGATTTAACAAAGCACCTTTGGGCTTTACAAGGAGCAGCAGACGATGCGGGAGGGCGAGGCAGACGGGAGGAAGAGGAAGCGGGAGAGGGAGATAATTAATAAGTTTTTTAATTTAAAAATTGTTGTTTATTTTAATTAATATGTTTTTTAATTTAAAAGTTTATTGTTAAAATTGATGCAATTATAAAAGTAAGACTGGATTCCTCTTCATGCATTATCAAGATTGAATTCCTCTTCGTTTTCTTCCGAGGCATCACCTTCGTCTACCACATTCACAACTGGATCGGCCCGATCTTTATCGGCCTGGACTTGATCCATTTGCGTTTTCCATGTAGCATATTGTCGTTCATTCATTTTTCCGGTGTCCATGTTGAGTAACTTGTTTAGCTTATAACTCCGTAGTGTTGTTCTCGCGAAAGACGCAGCTTTAGTTGATTTTCTAAAGCAATGGCACGGTCCCTCACTCTATCCGCCTCCATATGCATCTCCATTTGCTTGTGATCGCATAGTTGAACTCGCTTGAACCTCCTGCTGCTTCTCGTTGGGCTGCGTCTCTCACTGCTTTTGCAGCTTTCACACCACCTCCTCTTCTTCTCTTGCAGTTGGTGTTAACATCTAGATTATTATTGTGTTGATCCTGACTACCTGGAGTTCCATCAGGAGAGGAAGCAGGCCCTCCATTTTGAAAATCCTGCGAGATTGGACAATGTGGTGATCTTTCAGGCACTTGATGACCTTCCAGCAAGTATGGGTTAAACTTGTTAAGCACCCTCAAAATGGTGAAAAAACTTTCATGTTGGAAGCTTGAACCTTTGTGGGATCTTTGCCACTCTTCCCGACATCTTCGTTCCACATATGGTTCGCTATCACCACTTCTTTTGTTGTTCCACATTTGAGTGATAATAGCTACGTATTCACTAACGGCTTCTGCAATTTTGCAAAAACGATGACTTAACCGATCGACATCACGACCATATTTGTTACCGGTTTCTAAACAAAATTTTACATAATTTTTGAGGCCTCAATATATCTTTTCTCGACTACAACCATTAGTATTATCTACTGTATATAATACATAATTTCTGCAAAGTAACTCGTCTTCATCCATTGTATACTTCGGACCATGAATTCTTGTGCTCCTTTGCTGTGATTGTTGTGGTGTTTGTTGTGGTGTTTGTTGTTGTGATCGTTGTTGTGACGATGACATATTTGTTAAAGATGAAATTTTTGTGAAACTGAATTGATATGAGTAGTTTTGTTTGAAAAGAAAAAGAAAAGTTAGAGACGTATGGAAATTGTGTAATGTTGAGGAAGGTGTGAGTATAAGTCTCCAGACGAACTGAATTTATAGGGGAAGGGAAGCAGGATGGGAATACCTGGTGGCGCTCATACTATGAACTCGGCGACATAACCCAAATCTCTGGCGCCAAGTTCGAAAACGCGGGCGTCAGCAAGGCTGTTGCCAGAGTTGTTTTATATGCCGCGCGCCATTTCAACAGACGCGCGCCTGTTGGAATGTCTCGCTGTTCAAATGAACTAATATGTTCATTTGAACATCCGTTTTGTTGGTTTGTTCATCCCATAGTGGGATCAAAATGAACAAACTCTAGATTTGTTCATTCCATAGGAATTGCTCTTACGAACAGATATATTGAGGCCTTTTACAAAAGCCCATTTGTTATTATCAAAGTTGGTGTCGCCGTGTCGCCTTGGTATACTACCTAATTCAATGATCCATGGATATATTGCAGCCATGAATTAAAGATGGACTTGTGGTATGGACAAAAATGGCGTTCCAGGTGCCATAAAATAAATTAGCACATTAAATTTTGAATTAACTACTAATTCCTAATAACTACTACTCCCACTCTCTTTCTTTATATTTCCTCTATTGTGTTTTGGTTTGTTTTTTTTTTTTTTTTTTTGTATCTGTCCTTTTTTTTTTATAGCCATATTTCCTAATTTTTTATAATTATAATAAAATCAATTTTAATATAACTCACTCTGAAGTCTTAAATAATATATCCATATATAAAGAAACAAATCTATTTAATATATTTCCTACTATTCTTCATTTATTTCCTTAATAAAATTATTTAAGGGTTTAAATTAGATTCCTAATAAAGTTTCTTAATTTCGTGGGAAGATATTTGTATTTATCTTTTCTTAAAATTTTCAAAAGTATAAAATTACCAGATATACTCCATTCGTCTTCTTTTATAATTCCGCTTTGACAAAATCAAACTATTACTAATAAGGAAACAGGAGAAATATCTAATATTACCCCTATTAAATGCTATATTATTACAGAAAATAAAAATAAACATGTGTATTATTAAGAAAAATATATATTTGGTCATCTTATTATTCTAAGTAAACACTCCATGCTTCTCACTCATACTAAGTACACACTTGATGAGCTACTTCAAAGAGCTGAAATGATAAACTCCAAACCATACACTACCCCTATTGCACATGGTCCACGAGTCTTAATTCATGATATATAGTGAGCTTCTAACGGATCCTCAAGAGTACAAAAGCTTACTTGGCAACATTGTAGTACCTTACTCTTACTCGTCCTGACAAACCCGTTGGAGTTAATTACACCTCGCAGTTCATGCATGCCCTAGAACATCTTACATGTTGTTTGTGAAATAGATTTTGCTTTATCTGAAGCATTCTTTGGAGTCTAGTACAACTATTTAACCAGGTTACATTATTAATTTACCTGGTCACTCCGAGTGTGTCGCTTTCCCTGATACATGCAATTCAACAAAGAGGTTAGCTCTGTGTGTTTCTTGGCTCTTCTCTTATCTCCTTGAAGTCCAAGAAGCAGAATATAAATCACTCTCTCTCCTTTTTTCCGAGGTGATGTGGCTCTCAACTCTTCTTACTGAACTGCATCTAATTTTGTTTAGACCCTTCAATCTGTACATACTGCGACAATGATGGTGCACACGAGATCTTGCTACAAATCAAGCTTTTCATCCTCGTACCAAGCACATTGAGGTTGACTATCATTTTGTGCGTAATCTTCTTGAATCCAAGTTTGTTTCCTTTGCTTACATTCCTTCTTTTCAACAGTTGGATGACATTCTCACAAAGGGATTGAACCATCCTATCTTCTCTGTCTTGTGTGACAATCTAATGCATTTCACCACCTCTGCATTATATTAAGGGGGTGTTTTAGTAGATATTATGTCACTGCTGTTTATGTGTCACTGGGGTATCACTGAGAAAGATTTATCTTTTGTTTTTAGTTTTTCTGTTAGTGTTAGTTGTCCTATTATTGGTTCCGTTAGATTTATGTTAAAGCCAAATCCCTAGCATCCGCTATAAATACTCAGGAGGTATCTTATAATGACCAGAAGATTATTAACATTTATGAAATAACTTGTTTCAGTATGAACACAATCGTCATGACAGATTCTCGTGCACTGTTGGATGGTACACTCTTGTGCCTAGTACTTATATCATTCCATCTACGGAATTGCCGGATTTTTACCCATGTTTATACTCTGGTTGCATACGTTCCATATTTTCAAGTGGAGTTTCATAGATTGGATGTTGCACATTTCATTATACGTATGTGCACAATGGTTCTTATATAATCATGAAGCTCGCGAGGTAGTTTAGTTCTTAATTAAATGTTATTGGTTTGGATCCTTCGTCTGATGTGAAGGTTTGTTGAAATCACTTCTTATATGAAATTTCCTGTTAAGAGCATGTGTGTGTTTGATCCAGCAATCTTTGTTAATTGAATCTCAGGGTTCCTTCCCTTTTAAAGTTATTTGGAAACATAGGTTGCCAACAAAAGTGAGCTTCTTTCTTTGGAAAAATGTGGCGATCAATTATCCCTCAGTCTCCATCCTTTCTATGGTCTTTACCCCAACTTTGTTTTCCAACTTCATCAAGAGTGTATTAATTTAAAATTCGGCGGCAGTGGTAATCAATTTGGAGATGTGCGGTACCACTGCGACTTTATAGTTTCTCTGTAGAGAAACAAGGAAGATTTACATAAAGGTTTCCTTTGAAAGTTTTATTAAGAGACTGGACTGAATCAGTGTATGTTCCTTGAGGGAAGTTTGAAATGTGTTTTGGAAATATACCACTAGATTCTAGAACTTTGTTTCCTAAAATTTGGATGTCTAAATCTAACTTCATGTGATAGAGAAATAACTAGGGGAGAACACAAGAGGAGAACTTGAAAAGTATACACACAACATGAAAGAAATGGATCACTACAAACTTCAACATTAAAAAACACAGTGATTGAGTTTCATTTTCTTCATAGACGTGTTCCTTGGTTTCTTGGTAGTCGCACATCCCTAATCTTTTTTTGACTCGAACCTATGTCATCTCCACCAAGATGTTTATATTGACCTTATTCGCAACTGCAACAAAGACGTCTATAAGAGCATCACGTTTATACTCTCTTCCATGGTTACCAGCCTTGATCACTTTCTTCCAGTTGAGATTAAAGATGGCGTGTGTATCACTTTTCCTGAGTGTTACAAGTGTTGGAGAAAAAACTCCATCAAAATATAAGTTCACCTCCATTTTATTATCCACATCAACACCATGGTAGTTCAATAATCCCAAAAGAAACTCCAAGTTGGTTCCTGTAAATTGTTGTAGGGGACAAACGCTTGCGAAAGATGGAAAAAGTTACATGTAATCCTGTTGGGAACATCATTGAGGCTAGGACAGATATGGGGTGCTTCAAACATCTCGGGGTCATGGTCATGAAGAGAAAGGTATTGGGGACCTGCTTATATAAAGAGTAGTAATACACATGCATAAAACTGATGAACCATCATACCCTGGTTATTTCCTGCTCCACCTTGGTTTCCATTGAAGAGAAATGTGACATTAGCACTCGCTTGTGTATGAAAAACGTGGAGATACAAGAGGAAGAGATATGTTTGAAATGTTGTGAAAAACAATAGGTGTATTGATATAGGGGGTAAGAGATGTGTACTTAGATCAGTTCAGTATCAAATGCATTAAGTGTGTGTCCAATTACCATATTGTTTGTGCCCAGAGAAATATCTAATATTACCCCTACTAAATGTTATACTTTTACTAAAAATAAAAACAAACATGTGTATATTATATAAGAAAAACATATATTTGGTAATTTTATTATTCTTAAAAATGTCGAAAAGAAGTTAAAAACAAATAAATTTATGGTTGATTATCAGATCGAATAATATACTCATTTCAATAATATACTTATTTTAACATATGTAGTTTTTGTTTTTAAAACGAAATGATGATAAATAGGATAGATATTAAACGGATTTGTTTCCAATCTATGAAGATATCATTTAAGATTTTAGATTGAATTATATTTAAAATAATTTTATAATTATAAAACTTGAAGGGCAAATCTGAGAGTTTGACTAAAAAATATGAATATAACCAGAAGACTGCAATATTTTAGGATAGAGGTAAATATAATAGAGGACGGGAATAAAAAGATGGGGGGTATTGGTTTTTATGCATTACACATGTTAGTTTTAATTTTAGTAATAATCTAGCATTAATTTTATATAGGTAGTCATGATATTACCGCATGTCTACTTAATATTTTGACTTAGTGAAAAAAGAAAGATACAAAAAAGACGGAGGGAGTACTTTTTTCCTTGGAATTCTTTCTAGATAGCTAGGCTTGCTCCTTGATGTGTTCAAACAGAAATTTTAGGTGCCATAACTAGACCGAGATTAATTTGAGTTAGATCCAAATATTTTGATATTTGAAGTATTTAGAGATCTTCTTTCTGCTTTTTTCTTTTTGAAGCACCGTACACAAAAAATAAAAAGTATATATATGTTTAGGTACCATGTTGGAGTGGAAAAACTAGCTATGACAAGGAAGGAAATGAAGGATAAGATGATCAAAGAAAACAAAGATTGTGGTGATGATAGTAGTAATAATAATCAAAAATTAAACCATGTGAATACTATTACTACTCATTTATGTGATGATATCTTAAGCGACATGCTAAGAATAATTCTGGTTAAATCACTCATGCGCTTCAAATCGATATGTAAACATCGACAATACCCAATACAAAAAGATTTTTTTTTTTTATGAATTTACATCTTATTAGTTCTAAAGAACGTCATGACCCTGGTGTTACGGATCTCGTATCCAAAACTAGTAAAAAAATCTTATCTCCCCATGAAGTTGGGATCCGTTTTGTGTCTTGGCAAATCTATTGAGAACGAAAAAGCCAGGAGTTTTGGGGTATTTTCATTAGACCTTTGAATGGCTTTGTTAAACCACATAAAGGTTATGTTCGAGTCGCCAATATAACTACAGGATAAGAAACACCATGGATCAGAGCAACTTTGTAAGATGACAGTGGGATTAAGTTTTGGCAATATAAATGTGATTGATGGAACGGTTTTGGTTATGATCCTGCTACTAAACAACACAAAGTTATCTTCATATGTGAGAACCGTTATTTGGATACATAATATAAGGATACTAGTGTGATTGAAGAGGTTTGTGAAGTCATGACTTTATATGAGCAGGAGGAAGAGGGAATAACAACAAGTAAAACTATACGTGGAGAAGAATTGATGACTATCCACCGTACCAGATCTGCTCTTTAAATGGGTGTGTTTGCGTGAAAGTTTCAATATATTGGTTAAGTAGAGGTCATGTGCATACTTCATGTGGGAAAAGGAAGAATCCTACTACATATTGTAAGACAATTTAAGAACTTTTATAAGAAGGTGCGTCTTTACTGGCCTTGTAGATAAAGAAACCGAAAATTTCAAAACATTATCAACTCCTCATGATATTATATATTCAGTATAACTCTATCAGACATAAGCGGGCAGATATCTCTTGTAGATAAAAAAATCTAAAATTTATGGTTATTCAATGATCATTACGATGGTAGCATGGAGAAGACTAGTAGTGGTGGTGGTAATATTGGATTAGAAAGACTATTTGTATTAAATTACCTCTGATAGATGAAAGATATATCACATTTGACGATGGCGTTCCTGGGATGGACGAGATACTCATTAAAATTAAATATGTTTAATGGAAGGATCATTTTTATACTCCCTCTGTCCCAAATTAGATGAGCTTGGCTTTAAATTTTTGTCCCATAAATAGATGAGGTATCTCAGTAATCAAGGAGATATTTCTAAAACTACCCTTTTAATTGATTATTGTTACTATAAGAAATGTGTATAATTTGATAACCATGTTTATATTCGTTGTGTAGGTTTTATAATGCTTTTCAACGGTATAAAGTTTACGAAAAAACCTGGTATAGTTTAATATATAAATCATTTCTAAGTTTTACTAGTTATTATCCATAAGAATATAATTGTAAAAAATACTTAAACATACTCCCATTTCCTCCTTGCCTATAGAATTGTGCAAACTACAACTAGCTCATCTAATTTGGGACGGAGGAAGTAATATTTGTTATTACAACTGGAAAAACATGAATGTTTGCAATAACATTGAAATTGTAACCGATGAGATTAAGTACCTACATATATACAAAAAGAGGGTTTTTTCCCAAAGTCTTGTATATGTTTAGAAGCTAGCGAGATAGCTATTTGGGGACATTTCATTTCTTTCTCGTGTTGGATTTATTTAATAAAGTATGTGTTAGGAGATATTATATCATTGTAGTTTATTTGTCTCTGGGGTTGTTAATCTTTTTCTTTTACTTTCTCTGACAGGGTTAATCGTCTTATTATTGGTTCCATTAGGTTTCTGTTAAGCCAAATCCCTATAATATGTTATAACTTATAAATGCTCAGGATATATTTTGTAATGTCTAGACAATTATCAACATTTATGAAATAAATTCTTTCATATTATTGAGACTTTAAGTTTTCGATCCTTACAACAACCGTCACTATAATTATAATAACATAAACGCCAACACTAGTTGCACCCATTAATCATCAATCATCAATGATAGCACCGATATCACATATATTTGATGATGAAACAACAATCAATATACCATAAAATATTATCTACAAATACAGTTTTCCTACATCAATACCCTTTACGAATATCTCTAACTATGTCTATGAGAAACTCGATAATTCAAACTACTTGGTGAAGAAATTTCAAATGGAATTATTCTTATCAGCACAGATCTCCCATTTCAATGATGGTTTCATTCCTTTACCAACGGGTATACAACCAAATCCTGATTTTGCTCTATGGAAAAAGTGGGACAGATTTGTAATTAGTTGTTTAAAAGCAACCTTCACTTCCTCTATATCTAAAGATATTTTGGATGCAAGTACTAAAATCCTTAGGTATTGCAATATCTTGATATTAATTTCTTAAATCAATTTGTAGCTAGCAAATATATGCGTAGAAATCAATTATTTAACATGAAAAAAAGGGTCTAATTAGGTCACTGCTTATCTTCAAAAGGTGATGTTGGACATCCTTTATATTTAGGATTTCTATTTTTGTTCTTAATTATTATTATTCTAGGTAATTCTTATTTTTATAATTACTTAGATTGCAAGTTAGCTTTCATAGAGTTTTCTTAGAGCTAAAGTTCAAGTCTTCCCTATGAAAGGAGGAAAATCTATTGTAATTTGTTATCATATTATTGAATCAATATTGATTTTCTAAACATTTCTGTTACTTTACTATACGCTTTCGTTCTGCATTGGAGAACAAGTCCGTGAGTCGGATCTGGTGATGCACGTTTTAAATGGGTTGGGTCATGAGTTTGACAACTTTTTCGTCTCAGTCCAGAACCATGATGTGATTCTTACCTTTAATTAACTAAAATCTAGAATCATACATGACGTGACATAACTGTTGGCAAGATTGTAGTACCTTACTCTTACACGTCATGACATTATTGTTGGAGATAACTATACCTTGCATTTCATGCATGCACCAAGAACATCTCACATGTTCTTGGTGAAATGGATTTTGCTTTATCTGAAGCATTCACTGGGGTCTGGTACCACTATTTCACCAGGTTACATTACTAATTTATCTAGTCTCTTTGACTTCGGTTGCGACGATTTCCCCGATACATGCAATTCCACAGCAGGTTATTGTGTGTTTCTTGACTTTTCTTTTTTCTCCTAGCAGTCAAAAAGCAGAGTATAAAGCAATCTCTCTCCTTTTTGCTGAGGTGTTATGTCTCTCAACTCTTCTTACTGAACTGCATCTAATTTTGTTTACACCCTTAACTCTCTGCGTACTGTGACAATGTTGGTGCACGAGCTCTTGCTATAAATCCTATTTTTCATGCTCGTACCAAGCATATTGAGGTGGACTATCATTTTGTGCGTAATCTTCTTGAAGTCTAGTTTGTTTCCTTTGCTTACATTTCTTCTTCTCAACAGTTGGCTGACATTCTCACAAAGGGATTGAACCATATACTCTCTGTCTTACGTGACAATCTAATGCATTTCACAACTTATACATTAGATTAGGGGGTGTTTTAGAGGATATTATGTCACTGATGTTTATGTATCACTAGGGTGTCACTAGGAAAGTTTTATCTTTTTTTTTAGTTTCTCTGTTAGTGTTAGTTGTCTTCTTATTGGTTTCGTTAGGTTTATGTTAAAGTCAAATCCCTAGCATCTGCTATAAATGCTTAGGAGGAATCTTATAATGACCAGAAAATTATCAACCTTAATGAAATATATAACTTCTTTCAGTATGAACACAAACGTCATGACAGATGCTTGTGCATTGTTGGATGCGCACTCTTGTGCCTTGTAATAATAGCATTACATATCCTAAATTTTCGGATTTGTGTGCGCATGTTTATACTCTGGTTGCATATGTTCCATCTTTTCAAGTGGATTTTGATAGATTGGACTTGCACATTCCATTATATGTATGTGCATAATGGTTCATATATAATCAGGAAGCTCGTGAGGTAGGTGATCTCTTAAATGCTATTGGTTTAGATCCTTCGTCTGATATTAAGGTCTGTTGAAACCAATTTATTATATGGAATTTCCTGTTAAGAGCATGCGTGTGTTTGGTCCAGAAATCCTTACTAATTGAATCTTAGGATGTTTGGTCATCTCCTTTGCGAGAGATAAAAAGGTTCTCTGAAACTGTTTTTAGTTATGAAAGGATAGATATGATAGGCAAGAGTTGGTGGAGCTATTACAACTTGTATGAATTTTTTACGATCTTGAAAAATCTTTCAGAGATTTTGATTTGCTTAATCGGTTTTATCAATGTATCTTATGAGATTATCCTTTTTTCCGGAAAAAAAAAAAAAAAAAAAAAAAAAAGTGTGCTTAGATCAGTTCGGTATCAAATGCACTAAGGGTGAGTTTGTTTGCAAAATTCACGATTTCGGGGATTTATAATCCCATGGGATTACAAATTCTGGGATTCATGTAAATTCTTCCTGTGTTTGGTAACTCATTTAAAATTCCTAGGATTCATAGAATAATCTTGTTTTAAGTCCATATATTGTTTGGTATTACCTTCGGATTCTTAAAATTGTGCATATATGAGATTTAAAGTTAAAAAAAAAAAAAAGTGGGTCCACAAATCCCATGATAAGTTTCCCAGCAAATCTTAAGGGGAGGGGTCAGACTCCATATGGAAATTTTTCTGGAAAACTGATTCCCGTGGAAAACGTGATTCCAGAGATTTGGGCAACCAAACATATCGAAGAAAACGTAATTCCACCAAATCTCATGGACTCATAAATCCCACCTTTAAAATTCTCCATCCAAACCCACCATAAGTGTGTCCAATTACCATCTGGTTTAAGCCCAGATAATGGGTATAGTGTTTTTATACCCCAAAAATTCTGTACAGAGTACAGACACAAAGGATCTTGACCTACTTAAGACTTTCTGATTCTGATAGAAATTGGGGAAGTAACAACTTTTACAACCCCATTACAGATATGGTCAAAGGGTTGCCATCTTAACAGGAAGAAACATGTCTTAACTCTGTTTCTTCTTAGGTCTTGATTAGTTAACAATTTTGAGCTCCAATTACTGTAATCACACCAACACTGAAACAATCCCTTCAACAAACAAATCAACAAAACAAGTATTACATGCATGTCTGTTAGGATACATCAGTGGTGAAACTCATGTTTTTCACACCAT
>JAJJWW010012395.1:0-87871 GCA_023531295.1 Papaver armeniacum | reverse complement strand
ATATGATATTATGGGCAATCTTTTTGACTGGCTTAAAGTTTATACTGCAATATTCTGTTTTGGTTTTGAAGTTTTTGTATGTTTTTGTTGAAAAATTATTTGTAGACATGAAATTCCGCCTGTTATGGGGTTATATCCTACAATAGCTGTGGACCCTTGTGGAAATGATACTCAGTTAAAAACCCATCCAGAGGTGAAGTCTGAAAACTGTCTGATTCCACTATCTGCTATAAGAATAAGAATATTATCTGTGGTGATAAACTTGAAGACAGGATCCATGAATAGGTCTAAGGACCCCCCATGGAGATGATCTGACTCTAAAGTTGATGTTTTGTGAGCATTATCTCCCGACAACAAGTCCCAACAGTCGGTTGGGTGCTTAGTGATATTGAGCAGTTCATGTGATTAAAATCCTTGAACTGCATGATTAATAAGGAGGAACTACATGGTGTTGAAAGCTACAAAAGTTGGAGAATCATCAAGAATTTTAATCCGGGGCATTACAAGATGGGGAGAAGTAAAGGAGCAGATAGGAAGAAGTAAAGGAGCAGACACAACGGCCATGGCATGATTTCAAGTGCTTTGGGCCATTTTTTTTTTTGACATTGAAGATGGGATTGAATCAGGATCCGAGGACACTGATCAATCTAAAAGAAATAATGAGTGAAGATTAACAAAAAAAATATTTACAATAAATGAAGAATTATCAGAGTTCAATAATATTACAGAAAACCCATACTTACTTGTTGAGCATGGTGTAAGAGTAAGCGAGAGTAATGTGGGTTAGACTTCCTAAACACCATAGAAGCTGCTTCCATTGCCGCTGCAGTCTCTCCAGCAAGATCCGATCCCGGGTTATTATCATCGATTTTATAAGCTTGTCTAGATGTTGTCATGTCTTCAGGCCGTTGCCAACAATAATGATCGGTGTCGATCAGCATCTCCAACCTTATATATAAACATTAATTAATTTAATTTAGAATTTTATCTTGTAATAACTAATTATTCTTAGTTAAAAATATGATTTCTACGTACTAAATTACCTCAGCCCAAAACACATTTGGGGAAGTATGAGCTTTGATGAAATAATCTGCTCCCCATTTAATCGCTTCAAGTACGTGTTCATATTCACCAGAGTTAGCGATTTGTTCGCCGTATTCAATCACACTCCATGAAAGCATTGTTATTGTGAAAGCCATTGGTAAACCAAACTTCACATTATCACCAGCATCATAATAACCTCCAACGAAACAAGCTTTTGGAAGGATAGATGGTGCACTATTCTCCCTTTGAAAGAAAAGTATCCTCATCTATGGAGGAACAACATATCTCAGCCGATCAGATCTCAGATCTAGCAGGAACCAAGGGAGGACGATCAAAGAAATTACGATGCAGTAAGTGTCCATACTACAGATTCAGATACCGCCGAGGAAAATGAAGAAAGGACACATGAAGAAGGAGATGTAGGAGAAATTGAAGACAACACGACCATCGCAGAATTAAGGCAGCGATTGGCAGAGGATAGAAGAAGAGCAGCGGAACTACGTGCGAATTTGACATGACAAAATGATGAACTAAGAGAGGAAAATCAGAGATTACAAGAACAAAGGTCACAGTCAAGATCCAGAACAGCACGTGCGAGCTCGAGATCAAGGACAAACAGGAGTACCACTAGGAGGAATAGATCTGAGCATGGGGATAATACACAAGGACAATTTTTGGATAATACTTTTCGTGTAATCAAAAACTCGCATGAGGAGCACGAAGGTGATCGCATGGAAAATAGGTATATCCAAGTGGGTGAGGATGAACCCAGGCGAAGACATCGTAGAGAAGGTAGATTGGAGCGAAATGGAGAGAAAACCGCACGCATGATGACGAGCAGCGAGAGAATGATGCAGAACAAGCAAGGATGATACTCCATGGAAGAGATATGCTGAGACAGCAGAATGAGAGAGATAAATCAGCACAAGAGCATGCGAGAAATGAAAGGGAAAGACGAAGAGAACGGAGTGACGATGAAGAGCGACAACAACTAGAAGAAGCCATACGACAAAGCAGACATGAAAACAGAGCGAAGTAAGCCCGGTGGAAAAGACCAAGGCAACAACAAGAAGAAGACATATTCCCACACGCTTAAATTCGAAGAGAAATAGCGGAGTTAAGAGAGTTAATAACTAAAGGGAAAGATGGAGGAAGAAGACAGCTAGAGGATGCAATACAAGAAGCAGCAAGGACACCCTTCGCACGGAGAATACAATCGGTAACAATAAAAATATGCACTAGCCATATTTCCTAGCATTTTTGATGGATCTACATACGCGATTCAGCATATAAAGACATACAGCTTAGCTTTGTTACAATATGAGGATAATGAGGCAGTCTTATGCAAACTTTTTCCAGCCAGCCTCGCAGGAGAAGCCTTGAAGTGGTTCGATGGGTTGCCAGTAGGAACAATAAAATCATTCGAGCACTTACAGAGTCTGTTCTTGGGGCAATACATCTGCAGTAGTATGCTAAGACCAGGAATTGAAAAAGCATTCAGTCTGCGAATGAGAACGAACGAAAGCCTGCGAGATATAACCAACAGATGGAGGACAATGAGTAGTGAAATGACAGAACGAGTGGATGAAATAAATCTCATCTTGGCCTTCATCAATGCGTTGTTACCAACTAACTTGTTATTTACACAGATCTTTAGAATGAAAGACAGAATAACGATGGCTGAGCTACGCGAGTACCAAGAGGAGTATATCGCGCTTGAAGAAAGGCAGAGAGATATTGAGTTTTACCCAATTGCAGTAATGAGCGAAAAGACAGGGAATGCAAGTCTATTACCAAGAATGGCAAATGTCGTTGCAAGTACTTCGCAGGGAAGCAAAGAAAAATTAATCGTAGAAGATCAACAAAGGCAGGTTGCTATGAGTAGCAGAGACCAAGAAATGTACGAGCAAGAATACAGAGAGAGGCAATACAACAACCATGGAGGAAACAACAAAGTGGCAAGATATGATAATCATGGAGACGGATATGGAGGGAATATGAGGTATTACAATCAGGGTGCGAAATACAGAGTCCATGAGAGGTCAGGATGCCACCTCTTAACACAACAGTGGAGAAAGTTTTGGAAGCTGTTATATTAATGGAGGAGATAACACCACCACCTAATCTTGGACAAGAACCACCATCGGGAAGAAGAAGTAAAGAGTTTTATGCTTATCATCGTTTCCACGGCCACACAACAAATAACTGCAAGAATATTCAAAGAATAATATTAAGAATGATTGGACAAGGAAAGCTTAATCACTTCCTAGCTACGCCACTAACTCCACCACCACCAGCGCAACCAACAACAGGAGGGCAATCGTTAGGAGTAGATAAAGGCAAAAACACCTTTTTAATAGAAGTAGGAGCGAATGCCAAAAATCTACAATGAAAATCAATAATACACTCGTTCAAAAGCATAGAAGACTTCCACGACAATGTGTTGAGTCGTGTATACGCGAGCGATGTTGAAGGAAAATAAATACTGAATTTAGCAAAGATACCAAAGCTCAAGGAATGGTAGAAGCAGCCAATAACATTTAGCGCAGATGAAGTACTGATAGGCGCATTTATGTGTCTAATTTGTCCTCAATGCTTCGTATTGTTAGTACTCGTTTTCGTCCTTATTATGGTATTTTGTGTGTTTGTAGGTATTTTTTGGAAATAAAGTTTGTTGGAAAATTCGGCTCGAAAAGTTGCTCTCCTAACACCCGGAGGACATTTGCTATTCGGACTCCCACTTTGGATAAGGGGTAACCCAATTACTAAGGGGCACCCAAATGATATTCGCACCCCAGAACAGGATAGGGGGACACCATCTTCACCATTTTGAATTCAAGAATTGGCGGGAAATAAAGTTTGCAGCTGTGAAGATTTCAGCGACAAGTTTTGACGTGTTTTCAGCCGAGTTTCTCTCATATTTGACTTAGAGTAAATCATTACACCCAAACAGATTGGTATGTGGTTAAGAGACGTAACACGGTGGAGATTTCATGCACACACGTAAAACAGAGCAATATATTCTCGGGATATTCGTGGAGGATTGGCGTGTGTTTACGTGCTTGTTCAACGCAATGATAGAGACGTGTGCACAACCCTTTAATGCGTGATTGAATGATTACCGAAAGCTTCGGGCACGAGGCGAGGCAAGAAGGGAAAGAAAATAACCCGAGAATATATTTTCTTTAATGAGAGTTATTGTGAAGATTCGAGAATATTTGGAAGAGCTGTGAGTATATAAACGAGTCTTGGGAGTTGCAGAGGGGGTGTCGGGTGATTGGGGAGAGATTGGGAGAGTTGCAGAGCACCAGAAAGCCAAAAAAATCGAGTTACAGAATATTTCTCTGCTGCTGCTGCACCAAGAACACGAAGAACATCAACGCACATGGAACCGTCGTTGTTCTACAGTGACAACGACACTTCGTTGTGGGTCGCAATACGGAGGCAGACTTAAAAGCGAAGAACGGTTTTAACCTTCTTTGTAACAAATGTTTGCAACACTTATAACCGTTGCAAACACCCGATTTTCATCATATTTTCCATTTCATCATTTGTACACCTCCTTTGAGCAATAATAATGAATTTTGAGCGTGTTTCCAACATGATGAGCTAAACCTAATCTCCGGGGCGAGGGAGGAAGCCATTCTTCCAAAAGTTATGTGGTAAAATTTATTTAAATTTATTTATGCAATTCTTTTATGATTATTTACACCGAATGAAAATTGAGTAAATGATTTTTATTAATTAGTTGTGTTTTCTCTTGATGAAGTATGCTTAGTTTAGGGCTTTGATACTTCATGCTTGCGATTAACAATTGATGTTTTGAAAATCTAATTTAGGCAATGATTAGAATCACAATTTCTTTTGATTGGAGTTATATTGTCTAGAATTGCATGATAAACATTAACATTAAATCACATGAATTTTGGTGAATGGTGAAATCTGAACCCCGATCTCTATTATAGTCGGTTTAATTTGCTTAATCTTAAAATTTAAATCTAAAAGCACAGTCTTCTCAAGTCTCAACGAACCTATTACTACAACATCATTGAAAATAACCATCAATTTTGGCGCACGACGGGACTTGTCTTTAGGCTAGAGTTTTTAGATTTTTTTTTTTTTAGGTTTTTATTTGTTTTTATTTTATTTGTTCTTCTTTACGTTTTTGGGTTTTTGTCTTTTCCTTACAGAATTTGGAATTCGGAGCGAAAGAAAATTTTGCAAAACCTTTTGGTGAATACTTAAAGACTGAGAGTAAAAGGCAAAGCGAAAGGAGCGAAAGAAGAAGATTTTTTTTTTGTTTATAAAAAAGAGAGGCATTTTTATTTTTTATTTTTTTTTGTATATTTTTATTTTTTTTAGACTTTCCTTTTATTTTGCACTTTTACTTTTTGGACTTTGGACTTGGACATTTGGACATTCTTTTATTTTCAAACCATACAGAAGGGTAGTATTAAATATAAACTGTGTGCAGAGAAGGACGGTGATTACGATATCACCTCGGCCTCTCGGGTTCGTACATGACATAGGAGTCGTGGCCCGAGTCGACTATAACGGTTCATCCCCCGTCTGGTACGGGAGGTAAGTTTGTCGAAACACTCGCGAATCCCCGGTCGGCGATTCTGTATTCCTTCATTTGCATATATGTCGAGGACTTGAAAACGGTGTTTTAATTTCCTAGTAAAGGGCAAGGACTGGCCATATAAGATAAGGGTTCGCATTTCATCACCGTTCTCTTCTTTCCCGCCTTAGGAAAACGATACTTAACGCGAACCTAAGCTTTAAAATTTGGAATAGAACGAGACCGATAGGGTAACGAGCTTAGTAGGAAAGTCGCTCGAAAATATTGGTTATTCTTTTAGCATACTTCGAAGTTCATGATGGTTTCGTGAAGTTGAATGCGTGACTACGCCGCCTTGCAATAGCGGTGAGGCCTTGGGTATCAAAGCTCCACCGAGCTTCCTCGCCTTGATTCAACTTGCTTTAACTCGGATTGATCCAGAGGGGTTTGCTCAGATTGTAACGAATTACCTTTCGAACGATTAGAAGCTGGTCTAGAAAATAATCTAAGTGGAGCCATCATGCTTTTTGTTTGCTAGATATCATTAGGTTTGCTGTGGTGGAGTCAGCCTTGTTTGTGTTTGCATAGAACTTCCCTTCATTTTAGGATTTTTCTTTTTCTTTTGTTTTTCTAGTGTATGCCCGAGGTCATTAAAGAACGGGCTTGGAAAAGAAATACTCTAGGTCGTTTGGTTAGTGACAAACCTAGTAGTTCTTCTTGTGAAGGCGGGGAACTCAAAGACTCTTCTTTTGAGAGCCCCGTTTTTGAAACTTCAATTTTGAGAATCTGTCTCTTCGTGAGGAAAGTACCCCTAGTACTTCAACTGCAAGCCGCGATGGCTACTTTGAAAGATTACATGTTCCCAACTAGGACCAACCGAGCTTCGTGTATTAAATTTCCACCAATACGGCTAATTTCGAGATAAAACCTAGTCTTCTTCGGATGATCCCTATATTCTTAGGAAAAGATGATGAGAACCCTTATTTTCATATTAGGGACTTTGAGGAAATTTGCGGGGCAGTTAGAATAAAAGACCTTATCATGAAGTCTTGAAACTTAAGATGTTTCCATTTTCCTTGAGAGATAAATCCAAGACTGGCTGAACAACCTACCATCCGGATCCATTGAAACATGGCAGGAAATGATTGCAGCTTTCTATATGAAATTCTACCCTAAGCATAAAACTACAGTACTTGTTAGGCGAGAAAAATTAGTGCTAGTGTGCAACAACAGGGAGAGTCTCTTTATAGGTTTTTATAGAGATTCAATGATCTCCTATCCCAGTGTCCACACCATGGATTTGATAAGATGAAACTTGTGGAGATTATTTATAATGGTTTAGACTATTCGACTAAATCCATGGTCGAGTCTATGTGTGCCGGTGAATTCACAAATAAAAATGCTGATGATGCTTTTACCTTCTTAGGAACTATCGCTGAAAAATCCCAACAGTGGGAGCCTTGTGTTGAACCCCCTAAAAGACTCTTGGTCAATAGAAGTAGCACCAATGTGGTAGATACAAGCTTTGAGTCAGATGCTAAGTTTGCTGCTATGTCTAGAAGGTTAGAAGCTTTGGAAATGGGCTACCTAAAAATAGGTCCCTTGATGAACCTAATAGAGCCTCTCAAGTCTCTAGTTGTGGAATAGATCCCGATAACTCATTTTGGGAAGGTCATGTTAGTGAAGAACAAGCCCATGCTGTCTATAACAACGCTAGGTTTGAGAACCGTCGGAAGTCCGACCCTACTCGTAGACCTACAACCCTGGTTGGAGAAACCATCCTAATTTTCTTGGTCTAAGGGCCGGAATCAAGGACAGTCTAGTAATTCGTAACACTTCGAGAAAAAGATCTCTACCTTAGAATAAGCTCTTACTATGTTATCAGCCAACCACCTTATCTTTCAACAAGAAACCAGGCAGAACCATAAGGATAATTCCCAGACTCTTGATAAATTAGAAATTCAAGTCGGCCAAATAGCCAAGTATTTAAGCGAGAGAGAAGAAGGTAAGTTTCCTAGTCAATCTCAACCCAATCCTAGGGGGGTCCATCAAATATCTTTAGTTGTTGAGGAATCATCAAACCATGTGAACTCGATAAAAACCCTTAGGAGCGGTAAAACGGTAGACAATAAGGTAGCCATTCCTAGTGGACATACTGTAGTTCCACCTTCTACGTCCCAATAGGAACCCGTAGGCGAGGAAACTGAAACAATCCCTAAGTAGTCCCAAGAAATTCCTGTTAGGACTACCTTTGTGCCTAGAGCCCCATATCCGCAGTTGTTATCCCCTACAAAGAAGGAGTCGACATTCAACGAGATAATGGAAACATTTAAACAAAATGAACATCAATATTCCGCTATTAGAAGCAATTAGGCAGATGCCTGCTTATGCCAAGTTCCTTAAATATCTTTGTACACGAAAGCGTAAGCTTAATGTCCAAAGGAAAGCCTTTTTAGCTGGTCAAGTAAGTTCCATTCTTCCCAACCAAACACCCCTAAGTATAAGGACCCCGGATGCCCCACCATTTCTTGTGCGATTGGTAATCACATGGTCGATAAAGCTTTACTTGACTTAGGAGCTAGTGTTAACTTACTCCTGTATCATGTATACACCCAGCTAGGTCTTGGTAAGTTGAAACCACTAAAATGACACTACAATTAGGGCGATAGGTCTGTAAAAGTCCCTCGTGGTGTCATAGAGAATGTTCTGATTGAGGTTGATAAGTTCATTTATCCCGTGGATTTCGTTGTTCTAGACACCCAACCTGTTCAAGACCCAAATACTCAAATCCCAGTGATTCTAGGTCGCCCATTTTTAGCCATGCCCAACGCCGTCATCAATTGTAGGACCTGGGCTTATGAACATATCCTTTGGTAATATGACCACCGAACTAAATGTCTTTAACGTTACTAGACAACCTTCGAGAATGATAATTTAGAAGAAGTGAATATGATTAGCACTTTAGTTCCAGGGTTTAGTTTAGGATAATTGGCATGACACTCTCCCCCGGGAGATTCTTTAGATGAATTTGAGGAAACCATTCTCTTAGACCCGGATGTGTGAACAATCTTTAGAAGAAGCCCTTGAGTATTTTAAAGACTCTACGGACCAGAAATACATGCAATAGTGTTAGGTCTTTACGAGAATAATGATGACCTAAGTTTGGGGGTAGAGAACTAGAAGAATCTCTTGAGTATTTTAAGGACTCAAGATCCTAAATCCAAGCAATAGTTAGAGGTTTGTCAGTAGTAGTGAAAACCCTAAGTTTGGGGGTAGTGATGGTTCTTGTGATCGTCAAATATCCCTAATTAGAGTCCCTAACTTGGGACTCGAGCTTTGTGCGTCGAGATATTACTTGAGTCTATTCGGACTCGCAACCCGATCCTTCGACATCGTCCGGGAGGTAACCCGGTGTATTAGAGACCCGTTTTTCGGATGAATCTATTTATCAAGATACACATATGAAGCTCAATTATGCTACCCAGATGAACCTAGTTATCTTGACAGAAACCTTAGACGAGGATGTGCTCCTTCTATTCATTTTTCTGAACCAGTGCAGTTGTCTGATATTGGTGTTAGCCCTATTTGGTCTTATGGACCCACAACTATTTCGGCTATTGGTGTATGACTTTGGAAGGTGAAGATCCTTTTTGAGGTATTTGATGTCTGGCTGAAGACTTTAAACTTAGCACTCCTTGGGAGGTACCCCTTGCTCATGCAACACGGTAATATGTTTCCTCATTTCCTTCTAAGTGGTAATGGTTTCTCATTGTTCATGCTTTTAATTTCATCTTTAGAATATTGAGGACAATGTTAGATTTAAGTTTGGGGTATGGGAAAAACTTTTAGTTGCAATAAATAAACTCCAGAGCCTAGAAATTTAAGTTTATTAAGGTCGGCACTAACCAATCTAAGTGGATGGAAGCATTTTGGTTGTAGGAGTTGAGGAACCAATCTGATTAGATGGAAACATCTAAAGAGTCTATTCATAAAAGCATAGAGCTCAGGTGTTAGAAATAACATGATAGTTTCACCATATCTCGTTGAGTCCTTTTCACTTTTTTTTATTTTGTTTTGTTCTTTGTAAACTATGTTTATCTAAGTGATTAGGTGGGGCCCACGAATCAAGTTGTTACCAATGCTAGGGTGAATTAGAGTGATTGAGATACAAAAAAAAAAAAAAAAAAAAAAAAAAAAAAAAAAAAAAAGAAATTTGAGACCGAGACCATCGGACAACCTAATAAATTCAATAAAGTCGACCACCTGGAACCCTTGTATATGCCGGTTGTGTTGACCTAGAGTTAGGATTATCGACCACTTGGTTCCCTTGTATATGCCGGTGTGTTGATATTAGTCGACTAGTATTTCACCATTAGGATAGGTTCATTTTGGCGGAGGCCTTGGGATGTATATGGGAAACACCGTTCACTTAGTAAACATCAAAACCATCTATGTTTTTCTCTATATCCATCTTCTTGATCTATCCATGTGATTAGTTTTGACTCCCGGTATTGATGTCCATAGTGCGACTATCCGAGTAGAGCTCATCACTTTATATGAATTTTAGTATGCTTGAGTGCAAACTCGTGTACAAAAATTGGAATTTCGCATCCAGTACTTCCTCCTGTAGTCAATAAGTATGCCAACCAAGGAGATTCTTTAGTGCCTTCCAAGGTTACACGTAGATAGCTAGGGTCCGGAGTAAAGGTTTTGTGGGTACACCTCGGTAAACCCTCCGGAGACAACACTCCGCCACTAGGGCCACCTAGGGGTTCAAATGATTTTTATTTTCTAGAATAATTTTGCTCGAGGATTAGCAAATAATAAGTTTGGGGGTATTTGATAGGCGCATTTATGTGTCTAATTTGTCCTCAATGCTTCGTATTGTTAGTACTCGTTTTCGTCCTTATTATGGTATTTTGTGTGTTTGTAGGTATTTTTTGGAAATAAAGGTTGTTGGAAAATTGGCTCGAAAAGTTGCTCGGAACACCCCTGAGGACATTTGCTATTCGGACTCCACTTTGGATAAGGGGTAACCCAATTACTAAGGGGCACCCAAATGATATTCGCACCCCCGTGGATAGGGGACACCATCTTCACCATTTTGAATTCAAGAATTGGCGGGAAATAAAGTTTGCAATTTGTGAAGATTTCAAATGACAAGTTTTGACGTGTTTTCACCGAGTTTCTCTCATATTTGACTTAGAGTAAGTCTGTTACACCCAAAGCAGATTGGTATGTGGTTAAGAGACGAACACGCTGAGATTTCATGCACACACGTAAACGAGCAATATATTCTCGGGATATTCTCGTGGAGGATTGGCGTGTGTTTACAGACTTGTTCAACGCAATCGAGACGTGTGCACAACCCGGTAATACGTGATTGAATGATTAATAAAGCTTCAGGCATGCATTTGAAGGCAAGAAGGAAAGAAAATAACCCGAGAATATATTTTCTTTAATGAGAGTTATGGTGAAGATTCGAGAATATTTGGAAGAGTCAGAGTATATAAACGAGTCTTGGGAGTTGCGAGAGGGGTGTGTCGGGTGATTGGGGAGAGATTGGGAGAGTTGCGAGAGCACCGTAAAGCCAAAAAAATCGAGTTACTGAGAATATTTCTCTTCTGGCTTTGCATCAAGAACACGAAGAACATCAACGCACGAGGAACCGTCGTTTGTTCTACAAAGACAACGACACTTCGTTGTGGGTCGTAATACGGAGGCGGACTTAAAAGCATTGCGGTTTTAACCTTCTTTGTAACAGTGTTTGCAACACTTATAACCGTTGCAAATACCCGATTTTCATCATATTTTCCATTTCATTATTTGTACACCTCCTTTGAGCAATAATAATGAATTTTGAGCGTGTTTCCAACATGATGAGCTAAACCTAATCTCCGGGGCGAGGGAGGAAGCCATTCTTCCAAAAGTTATGTGGTAAAATTTATTTAAATTTATTTATGCAATTCTTTTATGATTATTTGCACCGAATGAAAATTGAGTAAATGATTTTTATTAATTAGTTGTGTTTTCTCTTGATGAAGTATGCTTAGTTTAGGGCTTTTGATACTTCATGCTTGCGATTAACAATTGATGTTTTGAAAATCTAATTTAGGCAATGATTAGAATCACAATTTCTTTTGATTGGAGTTATATTGTCTAGAATTGCATGATAAAAATTAACATTAAATCACATGAATTTTGGTGAATGGTGAAGTCCAGAACCCCGATCTCTCTATTATAGTCAGTTTTAATTTGCTTAATCTTAAAATTTAAATCTAAAAGCACAGTCTTCACAAGTCTCAACGAACCTATTACTACAACATCATTGAAAATAACCATCAGGTACCGGGAGGAGGTGAACTTCATGAGAGTCCATTAGTAATACCAAAAAAAAAAATGGACAATGGAAAAGACGAGGAGGACGTCACATGGGCGATAAATAGGATACTAATTGATTCGGGGAGTTCGGTGGATATTCTATTATATCATACATATAAGACAATGGGAGGAAAAGATGATGATTTGATCCCGTCAACATATAAAATATACGGATTCAATGGAACGGCAAACAAGCCAAAAGGACAAGTCATCATGCGAATACCTCTTAAGACAATCTCTACAGAAATAACATTTTGTGTCGTAGATGTCGAATCTCCATACAATTCATTGATTGGAAGGTCGTGGTTACATAGCATTCTGGGTGTAGCTTCAACATATCATCAGTGCATTAAGTTCCCATTACCCCAAGGTATTGGAATCATCAGAGGAGATGCAAATGAAGCAAAGACATGTAATGAAATCGATGTGGAGAAAAGTGAAGCGCGTGCGATCAAAAGAAGAAACGCTTGGAAAAAATGTAGAAGATAGCAAGAGGTGCGAAAGATTGATGGTTCATTTCATAACAAAAGAAGGAGAAGATGATAAGAGTGGAAAATCCTCACAGGAAGAAGGGAGTAGCAGTCATCTAACTCAAAAGGGAGTTAAAGGAACAAAAGGGGTTAAATATGCGAAGATCTAAAAGTGAAGACTTTCAACCAGGAGAGTTAGTCATGAGCGAAGTACCACCTTACCAAAAACATGGAAGAATGAAGAAAGGAAAAATAATAAGGGTTGGACCATATGTGGTGAAGAAATATGTTGATGGGATGTACCAGCTAATGGAAAGAGATGGAAGAAATATGGAGAAAATGGAGAGTAAACTTTACAACAAGAAGTATCTGAAGCAGTATTATGGTTAAGATATTACATACATGCGAAGTGAGTGAAGGGACAAAAGGGGTGAAGCAGCGAGTAAATTATTAAGTACTAGTAGGATATTTATATGTGTGCGAATAAAGAAGAAAAAGAAAAATCAGATGTGTATGAGCAACAATTATTAAAAGAAAAATTACATTTCTTCTACAATGCATATTTTTAATATACAAAAAGAGAGCGAGGCAAAAACAAGACCTCAAAGTAAGACCTCAATAGGGGGAAATAAAAATTAAAACCTCTAAATAGGGAGGCTGGGTAACCAATTGTGGCGTGCACCCTAATTTGCACTTGTGCAAGAGGCAATATAAATAAGCCCTAACGCGCGTCATAATTGGGGAGAACCTGGTAATGCATGGCTCAGGCGAAAGCCATACCATCCCTGGGATATGAGTCATGGAAGGTGGGGGCGAAATAAAAGCCCATCCGGTAGAGACTCTTTAGTCGAAAGGCTAAGTTACTAAGTTCTCTATCATGGAGTGTAGAAACTCGATCAGGGTGCTTCGGTACACGGTTGAGCCAAGGGTGCCCGGGGCATCTGGAGCGTACCTCGCCGCTCTTGGCAAGTCATGTCTATGATACACTCGGTCCTCAAGAAACCCCACTTATGGAGCAGACTCGAACGAGTCTGCGAAAACAACTGGTTGTTGCATCACTGGATGGGAGGAGCCCACCCTAACCCAGTAGGGGTACGTCTCCTTGAAGGGGCAATCGGGGAAAGATAAGGACGCACCCTCCATTAGGGAGTCAATTGTGTCAAAAGACGTCAATATTATGGGACTATAACTCAAACAAGAGTATAGACTTGTCGTATTGGCGCATAAATATATCCTGCAGAGGAAATAATACGAAAGATGATAAGGCGAGATCAATGGGTCAATATGCGAAAGCATAAAGACCTCCTGCGATTTCGTCGCACGACCCAAATGAGTACCCCGAGGCAAAAATAAGTCCTATTAACAGGGGAGGCTGATTAAGACCTCTACTTAGGGAGCTCAATAAGACCTCACGAACAAACACAACAGACCGCACTAACATTATTTTTGCAGGCATAAAAGCAGAGGCAAAGGGATGATCAAAACATGAAATACAACCATGCACGGGTAATTACAAAGGTAACTTGAAAAATTAAGGATTTAAGAGAGGCAATTACACTTCTGCGAATATCAGAGGCAATAAGGGGATTATAAACACAATAAGAATATGATATTCGCACTAGCATAATTGCCTCGTGTCAAACATGATAGCAATTGTATATTCGCACATATGATAGGCTCCTACACATGTATTATTATATTCACACATATGACAGGATCATAACATGTATTATAACATTTGCACACGTGATAGACACATATACATGTATTGTCATATTCGTATGTATGATGGACTCACGCACATATGTTATTATATCTGACTCTATAAGTTACCCTGAAACTGACACAAAATATTTGAAAGAAAAGCATCGTTCTTTGATCAACAGCCAGAAGAAGGAGGGAGAATCATAAAAAAAGGTGGAATCTATTAAAAGGTGGGAAATATTCAAAGTAGATGTACAAAGAAGAAAATATCATACAAATAGCATGAAAGAAGGAAAAAAATTGAACAACTAATTCTTCCCAACCTTATCTCTATCAACTTCAGAGTCATGATCCTCTTCATTATCTTCATCAAATTTAGAATCACGATCTTCTTCACCAATCCTCATATTCAAAATCACTATCGGAGATTTCGTGTTTCTTCATTGTCCGAAGGAGCCTTAAATTCATAATGCGATGGAAATGGAATGTCATGTTCAGCACAGAGATCACCCACTTCTCCTTTTATAGCCTCATCACGAATACGAATGGCATCCTTGGTCAAATTGGAAACGGTGACTTTGAGCTTTTTCTTGAGACGGCAAGACTTGGTATCACGGGCTCCATAATTTGCTTCCATCCTTTGAATTTCAGCATGGGACTTCGCTTGCAGACTTTCAATATCTCGCAGATACTTCTTCTCCTTTTCGTGAAATTCCTTCTCAGAAGCTGCGAAAAGGAAAGAACAAAAGTTACAATCGCACATAACTTAAAAAATAAAGTGGAAGCAGAGACATAAAGCAAATGGGAAACCTTATTTTTTGGAAATGATGGTTTCAACCAGGGAATCATGGTCAGATTTTAAACTAACACTCGTAGCCAACTCCAATCTAGCATTATCAAGGACTCTAGCAGCCCATGCGAACTCAGCATCATTCTCTATTACAAGACGAGAGCGAACTTCATTCTCGCGGGCGAGAACATCCTTCTCACTTATGCCACGGTCCATTTCAACTTGAATCTTGAGTTGAGCTTCATGAAACTGCTTCAAAGCCTTCGCACCATTAGAAATTACTTGCTCTTTCTCAGTAATAAGGGTGTTCCTTTTGTCTTCTAAGATTTTAATTTTTTCTTTATCCTCACGAAGACGACTTTGGAAGGATCTCATACAAACTAGCATAGGTCTATGATCACTAATAAGAGCTTCATATTTCAGCATCAGTTCCTTCCGGTTAAGGTTCCCTAAACCACGCATGGGGAAATTGTCCAATGAAGCGTTAAGGAGTTCTAAGAGAGCATCACTATCATCTGGGAGACAAGCCGCCTCTTCGGTCAACTTATAAAGCTCTGCAGGTTTAAGTAATGAAAAAAATATAAAGACATAACAAGAGTTCGGGGGGAATAAAAGAGCGAAAATAAACATACCTATTAGTTGATCATTTCTTTGGCGAGGTGAAGCTGCCTCATGTGTCTTACTTAGAAGTTCCCCTTTAAGCCTCGCACACTCAGCCTCCAAGGAATGATTTTTCCTATGCGAGTTAGAGGCAACCGCATGAGAATCTCGCGCCATCTGCAAAGATAAAAAAGCAAAAGAATTCAAAATAAATAAGGTGTAAAGAAAAGACATTGGCGCAAACTTTCCCCAGCTTAGAAGAGAAAGAAAAGGCATACCATGGAGCCCATAGCATATAAAAACTCGGGAGATATGGCTGAGGCAGATCCTCGCAGAGATTCATGACTCAAGGTAGGGGCATCACATATGGAGGAAATCATTTGGAAGGTGCGAACTAAGTTGTCATCACCCACAGCCGAGAAAGAATCTTTGAAGATATGAAACAATTGGGTCATGGTAGAAGCAGAAGTAGACTCATCAGGGAACGACAACTCATTTCCTTGGAAGCGAGGGACTGAAGGAGTAAGAGATGAGGTAGTAGAAGTAATCTTTCTCTTCTTTGGGGGATTACCCTTCTTACTGATATTTTTCGCAGAAGATTGGAAGCAACAACTTTGCCCTTAGACTTAGCACGAGCAGAAGTCTCTCCCTCAGAAGAGTCTTCATTATCGGCACCACCAAGATCCAACCCTTCCACCTTCGGACACAGATAAAGATAAGAAATAGAGGCAACAATATTGTTAAAATTTTCAGTAAAAAGTATTTCTTACTTCATAAGTGATCAAATGTAACGCGTTTAGCGTGCCTGGCCTCCCATGAGCTTTAAAATCTTTCTTCAACTTGGCAATCTGAAGGTGAGAAAGCTAATGAAGCGAAGAAAATAAAATAAATGGAGTAAAGCTAGTGAGTAAGCGTGAATTATAAAAAAACATACCACAGCAACTCGCTCAGGCCAATTGAATACCCAAGGGGAACAGGCAGAAAAACCCTCAGGGAGAGGATTTACCGACTTATCAGCGTTAAAGCCAGTAATGTAAGGACCCTCTAGGATGATAGGGTAAACATCCCATTTATTATCGTTAGAATACGTGCGGTGTGATTAGTCTTATCATTAAAATCAACATCTCGCATAATCTTCTTATCATCTACGATGCCATCTTTCCTAGCCAAACGAACAGCCCAGCGAGATGATTCATTATTCATAATCGCAAATTTGTAATTATCAAAAAAGCTCTTAAAAGTGTAATCAGAAGGAATAATTAATAGCTCAGCGAATGCTGGATTCCTGTGTTCTTTAGAGTAAAGGGATCCTAATCCAGCCACACGACGAGCGAACTCCAACATAATTCTGATAGAATCTCCACTCAACTGGAAAATCGCACGCTTGAAGTCATCATGGGATAAAATTTGATAAAATAGAGGAATTCGAGGGTTAAAAATAGGAATGGGGAGACCAGCGAGAAGTTGCCCTACGGAGACGATGATCTTTTGATCATTCCATTGATTAGTCTCAAACCATTTAGGGTTAAGCATTTGAGTAGGTCCTGATGTATGAGGAACGGATAAAGTAAAGCCTTTATCTCTAAATTCAACTTCAAGCTTCTCAAAATCTTGGACCATCTTCCACCTTGGCTTTTGCCCCATTGATGGCTCTTACAGAAGAGGATTATAAATATCAAGTTGATTAAGATGATTAAAAAGGCAAATTAGCGATTAATAAAGATGATCAAAAAGGCGGAGTAATATGGTGAATGGGAGATTGAAGCGAAGAAGAGTCAAGAATCAAAGTCAAAATAGAAGAATAGCAATAACAGCGGTAAGAGAAGAAAGTTACAGAGGTTGAAGGAGAAGGAAGAAAGTAAAAAGATAGAGATGAAAGTGAGAAGGAATATATAAAGGGTTCTGAGAAATTCGCTTTTATGAAAGCATTAATGGGTGAGAGGATATGAAGTGATTGGTTGCAGTGGTCACCATAACGTGTCCAAAGCTAAGACGATGACAGCAACACGTGGGAAAATTGGGCCCGAGATCTCGGAATATTGTCAGTTAAAGAATATGGAAAGTTGATAGGGTGTGACAGGCATCATGTAAAGGAGCGAAAGCGACTAAGAAAAAATTTCTCTCATCGCTCTTTCTTCAACAAAGATCGCTAAGAGAAGAGGCAAAATGTAGGGGTTAAATACCGCACACGTAAGTATCATGCGAAGCAACCGAATTACTAAGGAGCGAGGGCAGATGCACGTAGCATATCTCAAATGACGGAATCAGTGACGTCACAAAGTCATCAGTAAAGTGTGAGAGTTGTGCGAATACTAAGAGCACGCGCGAGAAAACACAATGTAAACGCCCGAAGATCCGAAAATAGGGGCTTTATTAGCTGTCCTCCACTATGTAAAATCCCTATATATAGGACCAGCCACCCTTGTGGTGAGGGAGAGGTCTTTTTTGAGAATTGAGATAGAACTTTAGGAGAGAGAAAGTTATTTGTTCCCAAGTTAGGGTTTTATCTTCTTTGTATTGATTTCTAAACTTAATAAAATCTCTTTAAGCGTTCTTCACAATGATTTCATAATTTACTATATAGATTGTTTAAGGGGTTTAGTATAGGATTTTCTACAACTACAAAACCCATGGTTTTGTTGAAGTAATTATTTGACATCCGCTGCATTGGGTTTTCTCTACCATTTTCTCACCTTAATCCTCCCTTGAAACAACTTTTAACAGTTCAACAAGGGAAGGAAAAATATAGTTATTTCTTCTGTATCTTTTTTTTATTCCGTGCAAATGGTATGAATCTCTCGAAGTTTCTTATATAGAATCTCTATTTTCAGTTCTCTAATTAAAGAGACGAAACAAGGTATTAGTGTCTTAATGTTTTTACATGATTAAACAATCCCTACACATTAGGGAATTAAATATTTGTATTAATTTTTTCATTCTAATTAATTATTCATGATATGCTACTAACTTCGGAGTTTTTAATGAAAGGATCTGAATCTGACAGGATATTCAATGTCACTGTATTAGGTACAAATATCATAGTATAGTTGGAAACCTACTCTAGAAAGTAGTACATGGTTAGCCATAAGAAGTTAGCTCCTCCTTTCTTAGTGGAGATCAACCCCTTTTTATAGCCATGTATCTCCTTGACCTTATCTAATACCCATCATTTTAGAAGTATTTACAAACATACCCTTTCTTCCTTTCTAAGTTTGACTCTTTAGTCTTTCCTCTTGGACTTATTGTCTTGACTTCCCTTAATGGGTCATTAGGACTCCTCTCCTTTGAGCCCAAATTATCTCTTAAGCTTTTCCTTAAGCCCTATTATTATCACATTTGGGTCATTTCTCCCTTGGTATTTTCCAGGTATCTACATTAAGTCCCCTGGCTGTTTGGGCAAGGCGTTAGCCTTCTCAGCCTATTGCTTCTCTCGGGCGGCCTTCCCTTGATACTTGCCTCTTGATATTACAAGTCTCCCACCTGGCGTGTCCTCGCCTCATCGCATAGGCGGGATGTTTCCTTTCTCTGTTCGCTCGTCTTCAAACACCGTACTCTCTTTGTAGATTCCCTTGTCTTGACTTGCTCTTTGCAAGTCCCCTTGTCTCTTACACTCGCTTTATTCTCGGCGTCTTTTGGACTTGCACTCTTCTTGGAGTCATTTGGGCTTGCTTTCTTCTTGCAAGTCCCCTTGTGTGGTGTATCTTCGAATCGCCCTTTTCTTGGCATGTCCTGGGCTTGCTCTCTTCCTGCAAGTCCCCTAGTCCATATCTCTTCGACTTTCCCTCTTCTCGGCGTCTGTTGGGCTTGCTCTCTTCCTGCAAGTCCCCTTGTGTGATGCATCTTTCACTCGCCTTCTTATTGGCGTCTCTTGGGCTTGCTCTCTTCCTGCAAGTCCCCTAGTGCGCGTCTCTTCGACTTTCTCTCTCCTCGGCGTCTGTTGGGCTTGCTCTCTTCCTGTAAGTCCCCTTGTATTTTTGACTCACCTTCTTCTTGGCGTCTATTGGGCTTGCTCTCTTCCCCGCAAGTCCCCATGTATCTTTGACTCGCCTTCTTGTTGGCGTATATTGGGCTTTGCTCTCTTCCTGCAAGTCCCCTTGTGTGATGTATCTTTGACTCGCCTTCTTCTTGGCGTATCTTACGTTGTTGAAGGCTTGAGGGCGCCATTTGGAAATGAAGGGTTTCTTCCCTCTTTTCTTTCCCTCCTTTTTGTTAGAGGTTCGTGTGGCTCTTCCCTATTCTTCTGTTGAAGGCGTAAGTTTCTCCCTTTGATGGTGAAGGGTTTCTACCTTTCACGTGTTCGGCGTCTCTCAGGCTTGCTTTCTTCTCGACGTCTTTTACGTGTTAAAAGCTTGAGGGCTCCTTTCGGAGACGAAGGGTTTCTATCCTTTCTCTCTTTCCTTTCTTTTTGTTAAAGGCTCGAGAAGCACTTTTTTTTTTTTTTTTCTTGAAAGCGCAAGTTTCTCCATGGTGAAGGGTTTCTACCCTTTCTCTTCTTCTTTTTTTTTTTCAAAGACTTGAGAGTCGCTTTTAAGGGCTATTGAGAGCCATTAATTTCTTCTTTCATTCTTCTTTTCAAAGGCGCAAGAGACACCTTTTGGAGTTGGAGGGTTTCTAACATTTCTTCTTTTTCGTCAAAGGCTTGAGAGCCGCTTTCATTATTATTATTTTTATTTTTTTGATCAAAGGCTTAGAGAGCCGCTTTTGAGGGCTTAAGAGTTTCTTCTGGAGTTGGAGGTTTCTACCTCACTTTATTTTTATCGAAGGCTTGAGAGCCGCTTTGAGGACGAAGGTTTTTACCCTCTCTTTATTTTTATCAAAGGCTCGAGAGCCACTTCAGAGACAAAGGGTTTCTTATCAAGGGATTAAGAGCTGTTATTTCTTTCTTTCTCCTTCTTTTATCAAAGGCTTAAGAGCCGCTTTAAGGGCTTGAGAGTCGCTTTGGAGGGCTTAAGAGCCGCTTCTTATCTTGGTATACGAGTCGCTTTTGGGGCTTAAGAGTCGCTTCTTCTCTCGGCTTAAGAGCCGCTTCTTCTCTCGGCTTAAGAGCCGCTTTCGAGAGCTATAAGAGACATTTCTTCTTTCATTCTTCTTTTCAAAGGCGCAAGAGACGCCTTTTGTAGTTGGAGGGTTTCTAGCCTCTCTTCTTTTCCATCGAATGGTTTCTACCCTTTCTCTCTTTTTATTATTTCTATTTATCAAAGGCTTAAGAGCCGCTTTTAAGGGCTTTAAGAGCCGCTTCTTCTTCTTCTTCTTATTTATTTATTTATTTTATCATGGGCGTAAGAGCCGCTTTTTACCCTCCTGAGATGAAGGGTTTCTATCCGCTTTCACTTTTTTTTTCTTTTTCTTGTCAAGGGCTTAAGAGCCGCCGCTTTCATCATTTCATCATCATCATTTTTTATTTTTATTTTTTTAATCAAAAGGCCTGAGAGCCGCTTTTGAGGGCTTAAGAGCCGCTACCCCCTTTATTTTTATTTTTTGATCAAACGCTTAGAGAGCCGCTTTTGAGGGCTTAAGAGTTTCTTCTGGAGTTGGAGGTTTCTACCTCACTTTATTTTTATCGAAAGCTTGAGAGCCGCTTTCTTTAATCTTAGGCGCTCAAATCTCAAAGAGTGAGCAAGAGGATTTGGGCACTCCAAACTCAAAGAATGAGAGCAAGATGATTCAGGCGCTTGAGTTTCAAAGAGTGAGAGCGAGAGGATTTAGACACTCAAAGTCTCAAAGAGTGAGAACAAGAGGATTTAGGCGCTCGAGTCTCAGAGAGTGAGAGCAGGAGGATTTGGGCGCTTGAGTCTCAAAGAGTGAGAGCAAGCTGATTTGGGCGCTCGAGCAAGATGATTGAGACGTTCGAGTCTCAAAGAGTGAGAAGAAGAGGATTTAGGCGCTTCGAGTCTCAAAGAGTGAGAGCAAAAGGATTTAGGCGCTCGAGTCTCAGAGAGTGAGAGCAGGAGGATTTCTTAGAAACTCAAGCCTCTTGGTTGTCGAGGGCAAGAGGATTTCTTAGACACTCGAGCCTCTTGGTTTTCGAGGGCAGGAGGATTTCTTAGACACTCAAGCCTCTTGGTTGTCGAGGCAGGAGGATTTCTTAGACACTCAAGCCTCTTGGTTGTCGAGGGCAGGAGGATTTTTTAGACACTCAAGCCTCTTGGTTGTCGAGGGCAAGAGGATTTCTTAGACACTCAAGCCTCTTGGTTGTCGAGGCAGGAGGATTTCTTAGACACTCAAGCCTCTTGGTTGTCGAGGGCAGGAGGATTTCTTAGACACTCAAGCCTCTTGGTTGTCGAGGGCTAGAGGATTTTTTTTTTAAAACGCTCGCACCTCTTGTCGAGGGAGACTTTCATTTTCCACACATATATTTTGCCAAAAGCGTTGGGATTTCTTTTATATCCTTGACCTTATACAGTAACATGCAACAACAACGATAGTATGCTAGAAATTATTAATGTGGCAATGCATTCATGAAAATAATAATTTCAACCTACTGAGGTGATTGTGCGACTGTAACCACCAATACAAATGGGTGGCTTGATTATTGCCCTGGCGGCTATATTAGCTGTGAGCAACTGTGTAGTGCATATACATGCGCATTATAGAATTAAAATATGTATATGCATCATGATATATCGAGATGTTAAATTAACGTTTTTTTGTATCACTTATTGTGCAGCTAGTTGGTGAGCATAATTTATACTTGAACGACATATTTTAATAGAAATGTGAATATTCACTACTAAAGTCTCATGCATACGTATTATTTCATTTTCAAAATTCTCAAATGGATATTCAAAGCTCAAGATATTGTGTGACGGTATGATATTTACTAAGGTGACAATTAACTAGGCACTTAAGTTTATCAATCATGAATCGTTATAAATTAAGGAGTAATTTTATATTCATTTAAGCAGCGTAGGAGGGAAGAGTTTTGCTTACCTTCTGGCGTGCTTCTGGGGTGGGATTGTGTTGGTGATGACGACCTTCTCTCGGTATTGAGATGGTGAGATAGTCCTTAGCATGGAGAGCATCTCTCAGGTGTCGCCAAGAGTTGAGCAAGTAGCGGCTAGAACTGACGCTCTGGTCTAATGCTATTTAACATTAGAGGTGTCTGTAGCGAGAAAATTCTTCTGTGGAGTTTGTGCAAGTAATGTGTGTGCGATGGTCTTTTTTGAATATATTCCTTGTTATTTTGATAATGAAACAAGATCGGGATTCAATGTCGATCCTTCGATGAAAATTTCTGTGAAACACAAGTCACACTAGTTTCTTGCTAGTCGGTGAAGTTTGGTGTTGGTGGCAGTCGGACACGGAGCGGTGTTGTTCTGGTGAAATATGTAGCTTGAGGCGCTGGTGAAGCATAATGGGTGACACCACTTGTTATTATTGGAGTTTTGGTATTACGGATGATTCGATGTAGTAGTAGTCTTCAGCGGGTGACGGTTGTAAGCGTAGCATGGTTGAGGCGCTTCTTGGGGAAGATAGAAGCGCTGAGGAGAAGTTGGAGGCGCTTAGATGCGCTGATGGTGTCATGAGGATCAAAACGCTGGCGATGTTCTCGGTTTTGAACTAGTGGAAGCGTAAGGATGTTCTAGTGGCGTTGAAAAACTGAGCAGGTAGTGACGGTTAGCATCAAAAGTTGGCACATCTTGTTGCGGCTTGTGAAGGAGATGTCGTCATTGGCAATATTAAGTGACGCCTGTACAGGCTTTCCTGCAAACATTTGCTTGATTTGAATGGGAACATGAGCGAGGGGGATGGTGTTGGCGTGATGTATTTGAGAGAGTCCTCTCTAAGGAGTATTTGAAAATAGTTGAAGTGCAGGCAATGATCCTCCGGGTGAAGGCTTAATTCTTCCTTCTTGAGAAGGTGATACTCCGCCTACGAGCTCCTCTGTGGAGTCAGTATAAACAGTTGATGAGCGTTGCATGCTCCTTTCCGCTACAGGCTCCTTGTTTACCACTTAACAAATTTTATACAAGCAACTATGAAAGCTTGAATTGAGAGCCGTTGATATGGGAACGCTGATACAGTAACGCCAAATCAGAAGTCGAAGAGATAGAGCCGATGCTTGCTCTTGAGAACTCGTTAGTTATTGCGTGAGAGAAAATGGGAACTCAGATGGCATGAGATGATAGCAGTTGAGCAGGGACAATAAAAGAGAGCCGCTGGGAGGAGGTACTGAGGATACAAGCGTCGATGACGGAGGCGTGGCGACACTGTATTGATACGTTCAAAAGGGTGCTGGGAGAAACAAAAAAAAGAGACGCCGATGACTGATACGCCAAATATGTGAGATGCCGATGATGTGACACACGCTAATTGTGAGACGCGGATGATGTGAGACGCCATTGTTGCAGTAAATAGTGGAAACTTACAAAAGAAGGAGAGAGACGCCGATGGTGTGAGACGGATGTCTTCTAATGGTGATGCAACTCTTTGAATTAATGCTGAGCACGAGTACATGGGCGTTTGCTGGTAGACGTCTTTTTTGAGAGGGAAATAGGTGGTGGTGGTTATGTTCAAAAGTGGAAACGCGGGATGAAGAAAAGAGAAAGGATGAAGTGAATCCGCTAGTTGATCTCGAGAACTGGTTGTTGACTTGGTGAGAGGAAGGGGAACGCTGACTATATGAGGCAACAGCCGCCAAGTATAGATGATATTCGCCAGATGTAGGTGGTAGCGAGTTGTGCAGAAAAGTGAAGGGTGAAGTGAAGCCGCCAGTGGGTGATGTAGGCGATGGTGCAGAGAAGTGAAGGGTGAAGTGAAGCCGCCAGTGGGTGATGTAGGCGATGGTGCAGAGAAGTGAAGGGCGAAGTGAAGCCGCCAGTGGGTGATGTAGGCGATGGTGGAGTCTCTGGCTTGTGACGGTGGTTGGAGTTTCGGATAAGCAAGGATTCCTCTCCTTTGTTTCACTGTTGTGCAAGCATTATCTACTCATTACTCTGGCTATTCATCACCTCTTTGGTTCTTTTCTGCTCAATTTGAAGTCGGACGTCCTAACAAAAATCAAAGGCGTAACATGATTGAAGAATTATAATTGAGGTTTTCATATCAGAGTTAGTAACCAATGTAATTTGAGAGTCTTAAGCGAGCTTTTGTTTTTTTTCTTTCACAAACTTGGTTAAAAATACCAAAATTAAAATTTCCTGGGTGAAAAGGACAGTTAGATTTTTGATCATCATTTAAATGGACAAAAATTTAAAAATAGGCGAGGATGTAACCGGTTTCATCCTGCCTATTTTCAAATACTTTTTCTTATTTTTAATTTACACATGATGCATCCAGTTTCATCCTCGCTATTTTTTAAGTTTAAGCCAGGATGAATCCAGTTTCATCCTTGCTATTTTTTTTGTGTCCATTTCACCCATAAAATTTTTTACTCGTCCATTTGACCCGTGTTTTAAATTTTTTTGGACAAATGACCCATTTTCCGTTTTTTTTTTTTTTTTTTTGAAATTTTATTTTGAAACAATCAATTTGATGGTTATGATAAGATTAAAATATTGAGAAGAGGTGACACTTATCTGTATCAGTAGTGGCGTCCCCGGATGCCCGTGGAGTGATGCTTTCGGGTGAAGTGGATACGGAGGTGAGTCGTTTTTATCCTTTGAGAAAGTAGAGGGAGATGGAGGCGTTGATGAGTTAAGGCGCTCCATGGGGGAAGATGAAGTCGCTCAAGAGAGGTTGGAAGAAGGTAGAGGCGTTGAAAAAAAAAATGGGTCGTTGAGGCGTTGCTATTCTTGAGTTTTTTTTTTTTTTAGGGATTAAGGCGCTGAAGAGATTGGATGAAATGTTGGCGCCATGATGAGTTTTGTTTTATCAGGTTAGGGAAAATGGGGAGGGAGATGGAGGCGACGGGATAAGTAACAGTCGCTGGAATTTCTTCGGGCTCCGCCCATGGGATACTTTTTTTTTTTTAGGAAATTGGAGAGAGTGATGGAGGCGACGGGATGAGAGGCGTGAAGGGTAACAGCCGCTTGGATGATGATCCCGCTTGTACAAGGACGCTTATGCGAATAGAAATATTGAGGTGTGAGCGTTCAGTGGCTGAACCGATGTCCTAATCCTATGAGATAGGCTCCCACTGTGGTCGCCAAAATGTATTAGGTACAAATATCATAGTAGAGTTGGAAACCTACTCTAGAAAGTAGTACATGGTTAGCCATAAGAAGTTAGCTCCTCCTTTCTTAGTGGAGATCAACCCCTTTTAATAGCCATGTATCTCCTTGACCTTATCTAATACCCATCATTTTAGAAGTATTTACAAACATACCCTTTCTTCCTTTCTAAGTTTGACTCTTTAGTCTTTCCTCTTGGACTTATTGTCTTGACTTCCCTTAATGGGTCATTAGGACTCCTCTCCTTTGAGCCCAAATTATCTCTTAAGTTTTTCCTTAAGCCCTATTATTATCACATTTGGGTCATTTCTCCCTTGGTATTTTCCAGGTATCTACAGTCACCTGCCCATTATATATATTAGGCCATTGAATCATGTTTCTTCTCTTCTTCTTTTCGCCATGTTGTGGGAAGCGGGTTTTACATCAGAAGCATTTACGTACATTCGTTTTGAGTTACTGATTGGTTTTCTATGGTTCTTACTTCTTTCCACTCGAACATGATCTCCGTCGCTATGCTAATGTAGTTTTGCACAACATGCAAAAAGGAATAAGAAAAAAAACATGATTCAATGGCCTGTTATATGTATTTGTATAATGGGAAGGTGACGTTGAAGTAAAAAAGAAAAGCATGCTTAAGGAATAAACTACTACACGCTTTCATAATCCTACCACTTACGAGAGGGATTTGTTGAAGATTAGTGAGTCTAAAATGATTTATTTGTGTCATAAATGAAAACGTGAATCATAATTGTAGGTGCAAATAATCCGTGGAGCTAGGTGGAACCATCCTGACTAAGGGCGCACCAGGCGAAACGAGTACTAGAAGCACTGAATCACCTCACCAGGCATGGGCACGGGGAAAGAAGAACAGATACAGCTCGAAAAGCCGACATGAAGGGGGAAAAGCTTTGATGTGATGCTCGTCGAGTTCGAGGGCAATTAATGCACTGACAAGGTTGGTAAGGAGATGAGAGAAGCTCGGCCAAAACAAGACTCGGCCAAGCATCGAAGAGCGATGCCGATCATATCCACCCAACGGACGACATCGGCGATGACACCGCTCGGCCAAATGACTCGGCTCGATAAAAGTAGAGATCGACCGAGGCACCACAGAAGACACCCGAGAAGAACATCCGAGGAAGCTATACCAGGCTCAACACTGTAATATTGGTGTATCACCGCCTGTAGCTATAAATAGGGATCGTGTAGGAAGGTAGAGGAGAGGATTTTTTGGGAGAAAAAGGAGAGAGAAAGGAGAGTTGTATTAGGCATTAGTGAGCATTATTGTGTGTTCGATCCTTGTAACCTTGCGTGAAGTAATAAGATCACCCCTTAACCCCCGTGGACGTAGGTAATCATACCGAACCACGTAAATCTTGTGTTCTTTGATGTCTTTGTTTGTTTGCTTCTTAGTATATTTCATTCGGATGTAGTAGTAGGATTTTCTACATCTACATTAAAGCGCCGACTAAGGGGACCGTATAACATCTTCGGATACTTTGAAATCGGTTACCAAAAGAGGAAAATCCAAGCTCCTAAGTCACCTTGTGTGCTAGTTGATCGCTTCAGAGAGAAACTCTTTTGGTTTTTTATCTTTGTTTTCCTAGCAAAACCTTATCGAGTTTGATATAAGTTCGCTTTGCGTTCTTGTTTATTATCTTTGTTTTCCTAGCAAAACATGTCTTTCGTTTAAACAAAGTCGTCAAGACTATTTCATTAAGCTAGGCTATTAGCTTAAAACACCTCGCCGAGTTATTGGAAGATCCGTGAGCTCCCGAAATAACGTCTTTCGATGTTGGTAGAAGCTAGAAGGAAATCCCATCTCGCTGGTCGTCATCTATTGTTTCAAACCTCGTTAAAAGAGAGATTCAACAGCTCCTATCAACATCTATTGAGGATAGTTGATGATAAGTGAAAGACTCTAACGATCGTAACGCATAGGTTGCTAGACTTATCATCTAATGATCACCTCCATGATTTAAGGATAGATATCGTTACATTTGTCTTTATTTACTCGTTTACCGTTTAAACCCTTCTTTTAGCAAATTGAACAAAGCACAATAATGGTGGAAGCAAGACTAGCTCGTAATCATTGAGTCTAGTTTTTGGAAACTATGGGCGGAAGGATTATAGTGAGCAATTGTTAAAGTAGTCTCATTTGATCCTACACTAGAAGCCTGTGATGATCGGTAGAAAAACCGTAGGAATCCTACGGTTCAACCGTCTCCGTGAATTCCTAAGAACTTGTATATGAAGGCCATCAAAGACATCACCATTGTTGAGGGCCGTCATTACTATCCATCGTCGCTAAGAAAGAAATCTTCCGATTTAACGTACGGGTGATTAATGACTTCCGGCGCTAGGAATGTTAGGACAAGTAGTAATTAATGCATAGGAAAGTACCGAAAGCGATGTGTCGAGACAGCTTTTCAAAGATTGTCCTTTACGGCCAAAACAATTTGACTCGTTGAGACCAACACGCTAGCGTAAATGGAAGTGTACTATAAGAACTTTTCCCGCCTTGCACGCGTAACTGGGGTACTCTATCCTTAACCTTTTCGAAAGCAGTTCGAAGTAAGTGTCATGTACTTTGCGACGTAGGTACGAACGGGCGGGCGGCCGAGGAACGAAGACGATATCGAAGGAAATGGCGAGCACCTCCAGGACGAGTAGGATCCTAAGAAACCGAGTCACGGCGGGATCTAGTGTGCAAGAAGGACTCACGGATTCCCGACACGACGATCATCGGCCAAACAACCGGGGCGGGACTCGAGGCATTAATCAAAGGCATGACTACCGTCGACGAGGAGGTCGATTTAGGCCGAGACGACGATCTCCCACCGGGATGTTGAGGACTAACCCGAGCGATGGGGCCGAGGAATGAGGACAACATAGAAGATGGAAGAACCTGACGGATACCGAGGAGGAGGAGGAAGTGCAGACGGTGATGAGGAACGAGGGAGAGAAAGACAACCGATAGAGTACCAAATGAGAACTAGAACGAGAAGGTGGGAGGCTTAGGCGAGTACATTTGGCAGGCGGGGCGACCACAACCGGGACATCCCCCAAGCCAGCCGACCATCCCGTAGCTCCGATCGTCCCCCCGTCGTTCTCACGACGAGACCTCCAACCGCACCCCCTAACACAACAGACACCAAGTGAATGGCCACTCTAGCCATGAAAGCACCGACCCAATGTTACTCGCTATATTGGCAAGCCAAAGAAGGCAAGAAGACCTAATGAGAGAACTGCAAAGGAGAAACCTAGCTTTAGAACATGAAAACTACCAACTCCGTAACAGGAGAACGGGGTCGAGAGGATAGTCGAGCCGAGGCGCTTCTAGCAATCACACTCCGTCGAGGAACACCCCCCCTCCCCAAGCCGAGAACGCATACCCGACCCTAATCGACCGAGAGGAGGGTATGGGCCAGCCGAGGATTCTTCGACCGAGGAAGAAGCGACCAATGAAAGCACGGACGCGACAACCAAACAAAAGATTGAACGACTCGAGCAGATGGTCAAAAACTGACCGGAAACAACGAGGACGATAAGTTAGCGGAAGTAATCACGAAGCCTAGAAGACACCGTTTAGCGTGGGAATTGGATCGGACTCCGTTCCCACCTAAGTGTACGTTGCCGATCTTCCCATCTAGGTTTGACGGCACGGCGACGCAGAGAGCACATCAAAATGTACGGCATGTCCTTGTTATAGTGGAAGAATCATGATGTGGTCATGTGCAAATTTTTCCCAAAAAGTGTCCGGGAGGGCGAGGCGAAGAGTTGGTTCTACACCCGCCCGATGAATCCGTTGGGAGCTATAAAATTATAATTTTTATATTTATAAAATCGAAAACAAAATAATCCAAACATTTAAACTAGACCTTCCTTGAAACTTACATGCATAACAGTATAGCTCGGCCCAGAGTCGATAAGTTGTTCACCCTGGCACGAAGACTCAGGGAGCCGTTGCGCTCTTTAACGGACAGATGGAGAAAGTTATGTACGGACATTAGGAAGGCGCCTTCCTTAAAACTTCGACCAACGAATATTCGGTTTCGAGAATTCATTAAGGAAGTCGGATCCCATCTCGGGTAGCAATGTACACTGAGAAGCCTAAGACACTAAGAGAGATTCGGAAGATGCAAGAGCACTACATCGCCCTAGAGGAGATTCAGGAAGGAGCGCAAGATAGAGGAATACAAGAGACAAGCGCCACAGTAGAGGCCACCCCGCGAGAAGCCACGAAGCGATCTGAGAAAAGGCCGGGCACCCAACATCAGGGCGAAAACAAAAAAGTTTGGGTCGAGAAAGGAAAGAAGCCTCGTCACGAGCCAAGGTCTTATACTCCATTAAATGCACCATTAGAAGAGATATTCAAGGAAGTCAAAAAGAGGAATGATATCCGATATCCCAAGACTCGGGGAATTCAGTTCGACGGAACAAGGAACCACCCGGAGTTCTTCCATTATCACCAGTTCCGCGGCCATTCGACTAACGATTGTAGGGAAGTGAAAGACATCGTCAAGCACCTAATCCGAGATGGATATTTACGACATTTCGTCAAGACATCGCCGACACCTGCTCATCCCGACGTCCCAGTGCACCAAATAAGAATTAATCGTGGCACCTGGCGCAACACCATATCACACTCGGCAACTCGGGTACGACTTGAGAACCGGGTATCACCTCGAGAATTCATAAAGGGATCGATCGGCAAAGAGATCCTCGGTGTGGCCAAGACCCCCGCCCATGGAACCATGGATGATGCAGCCGATCACCTTCTCCGAAAGACGTCCCATTGAACGGCTAGCACACGGGGATCCCTTAGTAATAACTCGTGATCGAGGAATGGGCGTCCGCATGATATTAATGGACAAATAGCTCGGCTGAAGTCCCTGTTTCTATGACACTTTCAAGAGGATGGAATTGTCCTGATGACATCCCGATCCCGTCAACCTATCGAATTTACTTGCTCAACGGTACGGTGACAAGTGCTAAAGGAGAAGTCACCCTCCGAGTCTCGAACGGAGAGGGGGATTCCTTGACACACTCACCACCTTTTGCGTGGTCGATGTTGTGTCACCATACGAAGCGATTCTCGGGTCGGCCTGCTTGCGGGAATTAAAGGAGTCGCCTCGGCCTATCATCAAAGATTGCGGTTCCCATATTATCGAGGAGTGGTAGAGGTGCTAGGCGACCCTCAGGCGGCGAGGGCGGTGCGTGCGGATAGACGTCCAAAGAGAATGAATGAGGAGAGGCGGCCAAGGAAACGACAAGAAAAGAACAAGTCTAAGGAAATAAAGGCGGGAGAGGAGCCGGAAAGGGTAATGTCACAAGCCATCGCTACCTTTGAAGCCGCGAGAAAGAGACCTTATAGCAATCACAGAGCCGTAACAATCGGCATAACCAAAGCAAAATTTCTCGGCCCTAGAACCAACCCGACAAGTCAATCTGGGCACCGAGGAGGAGCCAAGATTAGTGAGAATAGGGTCTCTCTTAACAAACGAACAATCTCGGCAGCTTGATAACTCTTTTGAAGGAGCACATGGATATATTTGCTTGAAAATGCACGACATGGAAGGAATTGACCCGAAAGTCTGTTTCGCACCACCTCTTCGGATAGACCCCAAGTTCAAACCTATCGGACAAAAAGATGAGAAGAATCGCACCCGAGTTACAACCTATGGAGGCCGAGTGAAGAAATTGTACGCTATAGAATCATCCGAAAAGCCCAATACCCACAATGGATATCTAATATGGTGATAGTCCCCAAAAGGAATGGGGGCGTTCGAATCTGCATCGACTACAGTGACTTGAACAAAGTATGCCCAAAGGACAGCTTCCCTCTCCCTTGCATCGATCAGCTAGTGGAATCCATTGTCGGGTATAAGGCGATAACGCTCATGGACTCGATACTCGGGATATAATCAAAATACCCCCTCGCCCCCTAAGATCAAGAGCATACATCCTTCTTCACACCAAGAGGATTGTGTTTGCTACACCAAAATGCCATTTGGATTGAGAAATGCAGGAGCCACCTATCAAAGGTTGGTGGAAGACATGTTCGAAGATAAAATACACGACACCATTGAGGTGTATGTGGACGACATGTTGGTCAAGAGCAAGGTTGCCGCAACCACATCGACGACCTCCGAGGCATATTTCAAACCATGAGGAGATACAAGATGAGGGTAAATCCCGCCAAGTGCACTTTTTGGGTCACCTCGAGCAAGTTTTTAGGATACATAATCACCTACAAAGGAATTGAAGCCGACCGCATAAAATCGGAGCTGTCGTGGAAATGCCATCACCGTAATGCCAAAGACGTGCAACGATTGAATGGGAACTTGGCGCCTTAGGACGATTCATCTCTGGGTCGTCCGACAAGTGCATGAGACTTCTTCTAGACATTACGAAAAGGAGAGAAGTTTAAATGGACCGAGGAGTGTGAAGAAGCATTTCAAAAAATCAAGCAACATCTCGCGAGTCCGCCGGCAGTTACGGAGACCCGAGCCCGAGGACATACTAACACTATATCTTGGGGCAACTCTGGTCCTCCATTAGCGCCGTACTAGTCAAGAACGCGGAGGGGAAGAAAAGCTGTGTATTTCATAAGCAAGACCATGAATCCAAAGAAAGGAACTACACCAGGATCGAGCAACTAATATTAGCATTGGTGTTTGCAACACGTAAGCTCCGAACGTATTTCCAAACCCACAAGATTCGGTGCCACAAAGTCCTCCATGTAGTCGCACTCGACAATGCAAACAGGCCTGGACGGATCTCTAAATGGAGTGCGCGAATAAAGCAATTCGACATTGTTTACGAAATGAGAACAGCCGGTAAAAGCACAGGCAGGGCCGACTTCCCCGCAGACTTCCCCTCAACGAAGATGAAGTAGAAGACATACCCTGAATGGAGGAAGACCAAGAAGACCCGTCCGACCCGCTTCGAGTCATGCACCACACGATGGGAGGTTTTCGTGGGATGGGTCATCCAATAAAGATGGATCGGGTTTGGGATTGGTCTTCACGACGCCAAAGGGGAAAAAAGATGGTCCACTCCTTTAGGCTCGAGTTTAAAGCAACTAACAATGTCATAGAATACGAGGCGTAGTACATGCTTTGCGCTTGATAGTGGAGATGGGAATCCAAGAGGTACGGCTTACGAGCGACTCCCGCCTAGTTGTCCGACAAATCAGCGGGCAATACGTCATACATGACCCTCTACTACGTAAATACCGGGAGCTCGTCCACCTCTACATCGACCCCGAATACCGAGCATCAAGTTTTGGCATATCCGTAGAAAGGACAATCGCCACTTTGACGCCCCGGCGTATATTGCTTCCATGTTGACCAGATCTGCGTCGAAGGCATCGTAGTTATGAGGGTCTTAATGCCTTCTGATGCGAGACCGTGGATATCGGGCGCACGTGTCGCCAGCGGCAACCACTACCGATCAATATCTAAGCCGATGATTGAGGAAAACGATTCACGAATACCTCGAACAGAAAGTTGCCCAAGGCGACCCGAGATCAACAAGATCAAGAGCAAAGCAGCTGCGTGCGAACTTCGAGACGGCACCCTCTATACGTAAAGTCATACCGGGGCCATTGCTAAGATGCCCTGAGTAAAGAGGAGGGGGCACGCGATCCTCAACGAATTGCACATGGGGCTGCGGAAACCACAAACTCAGTCGTAGCCTGAGGCACGAGCTAAAACCATGGGATACTTAAAGCCGTACATGAACGAGGACGCGAGGCATATGGCCCTCGGCCCGCGACGAATGCCAAAAATTTGGGAAGAAAATACATGCACCATAGCACATTAAACTCCGTTATCAGCCCTCGTCTTTTGCTAAATGGGGATCGATATCGCGGGACCATTGCATGTCGGATCGGGGGCGTAGGAAGTACTTAATCAGCCACCGACTACTTTACTAAGTGGGGTTGAGGCCGCCCATTGAAACACATACGGGATAAAGATGTTTTCCGATTCATCTCGGGAACACATCATATGTCGCTTGGAGTACCACAGCAATCGTCTCGACAACGGAAACAATTACAAGGCAAGAACATCGACCCGATATTCAACACCTACAACATCCGAAAGAGCAAGTCTACGCCCCGTACCCCCAAAGCAACGGGACAGGCCGAGATCACGAACAAAACCATCGCCGATAACATGAAGAAGAATCTTGACGGAATAAGGAGAATGGCGCGAGGAACTCTATAACGTGTTATGGGCATATAGACAACCTCGCAGAGAGGCAACCTGGATTATCGCCTTTCATGCTAACATATGGGACCGAGGCCATCCTCCCACCTTAAGCAATGATACCCACCACAAGAACCTAAGCATGAGGCGAAACATCTCAAAGATCTTATCCTAGCAAAACCTCGACGATATGTAAGAAACAAGAGAGATGACCCCCGCAAAATGGAAAATTATCAACGAAGAATCCAGCGAGAATACAATAAACGGGTTCACCTGAGAATTTCAACCAGGCGCTTGGTACTAAAGCATCTACCCGCTATGAACGTGATAAAAAGGCGGAAAGCTAGCACCACGATGGGGGGGACCCTACACCATTGTCGAGAAGGTCGGGTGAAGGGGCATACAAGATACTAAAACCGGGACGGAACACCGAGACGTACTGAATGCTACGCGACTAAAGCTATATCATCCATAAACCAGGTACGATATCTTGTCATTTATTTCCGTGAAAGGCCACGTGGGGTTGGAAATATGACAAGTGCGTCCGAATGGTCGTTTCGAACCTCGGAGCGATGGTATCGTGCGTGCGGGCGACTTACACTAAGACTCCGACTATTCGAACTCGGGGGTGATGGCGGTGTGAAAGTGTCGAGGTAGTCCTAGGGCCCCGGCGGTTGAAACAAAGGCCGATTGTCGAGGCATGAGTACTCGACAATCGAGCAAATAACATTGCTCCCCTCGCAAGTGGCCAAATCACTTGCCCAAGAAGGTTAATCGATAACTTCTTGGGGATATCGATCCCATAGAAATTAGGAAAGACCAACTACCCTTCCACTAGATCTCGAAAGACGGTGATGAGATACCTCAATCGGACATGGCATTGGGCCCGATGATCCTCCTTGTTGAGTGTGTTCGGCAGAAAATGGCATTTATGATTAACCTATCTATTCATGCAGGCATACATAACAAGGTCGCAAAAGTAAACCACACATCGTCACCTTAACATAAATAAAAACAAGAACATGCACAATAGTGTCGGAGCAAGAAAGACAACCAAATCGGCGACGCAAAGACCCCATTAAAAGTTTACGAAATTAAAGGTGTTCGAGCGGATTACAACCCACGAAAGGGTAAGAAAGCGACGAGCGCTGCAAAATACATGTTCACTTTTTAAGGAACGGCCCGGACGCCTTCTTAGCAAATCAAGATCGTCCGCTTATCAAGCACCGCCTTCACACCGCTTTAACCTTCGAGACGAGCTCATCATTAAACCTCGCCTTTTCGGCAAGAAGATTTTGCGCCCCGCACGACGCCGCTTGCTAAGCAGTGGCCACCCGCTCGAGCAACCGAGACTCCCTCCCTTCAATCGGGCAATCTCTTCTTCCAACGATGCCGCCTTCTTTTCCCGCTCGGCTGCCAAAACAACAAGGACGGTCAGTCACACAAGAACAAAGACTAAGACAATGACAAGGAAAGCACAACACGAGGCACACCACCTTCCAACAAAGGGGCAACTACTCTAATGGTCTCTTCGGACTCGGACAAAGCTACACTCGAGAAGACATCTTTGAAGAAAGTTCTAGATATCGTTGTTCGTTAAATTCATTAGTGGGGCAAGTATTTCTTTTGATCACTCCATTCGGCCCTCTCGCCGGAGTAAAGCTATCTCGCAAACCTGATAATTGAGCGCGAACCCACTCCAACTCCTCATAAACCTTTTTGGACTCGTTAAGCTTCTCAATGGATTCTCGGCTACACTTCTCGGCAGCATCCCTCTCCCCCAAGATCCGGAGGCGATCTGCATGCAAATCTCTAACCTAAAGTCTCAGCCGACCACATTGACTCTCTAAGTTGTCGGCCAACAATGCTTTATCGGCGGCGATACCTTGGAACCGAGCTAAGTTCGCCCCTACGATTATCAATTTCCTCGGGGACATACTCAAAAGTCTCATAGCGATGCGCTTTGGACCAAGATCTTTCAATCTCGGTCTCTAAACGATCGATCTTAGCATCCTTATTAACTATTCTCTGTTGTAAGTTCGAAACATGATCCCGTTCTATGTTCACTTCCCTTTTCAACAAACGATATCTCGTGGCAGCGTCGGCCTCCGCACTAGAAGATTCGGCTAGGCAGGTAGTACTAAGCTCAGTATATTGGCACTACAAGATCAATCATAACTAGTCGAAAGTAAAATAAATACCTTGGGTCTCGGCCAATCAAGCTTCTCCAGCTTTCCCGAGATTGTTCGCGTTCTCGCCAGAACAAAGAGACGAAGACCCTCCTTCTCGGCGGCCTCCTTGCGTTGAAGGGCAGCATTCAACAACGAGCGATTGATATCCTACAAACACCATTGTCGTTAGCAGTTACCCCATGGCGTGAAAGCATAACCTGAATAACACAAACTTACCAGCAGATCAAAAGTGTTTTTCAAACCAGCGTCATAAAACGAGACAGCCTGGATCTTCTCTTCATCCGACAGAGAGGAAAACTCAGGGGAAATGAGGGCCCCAAGAGAGTTGCACATAGGACCCGAGACAGTAAAAGACGTATTGCTGCCCGAGTTAGGAACTACAGGAGACAAAGGCTCCAAAGAATCTGCTTCCAAAGAAGAACATTTTCTTCACCACGAATAACCACATTATCCCCACCACCAGATGTCTCCTCCTCACCACCTTCAGCATCATCCTCCTCATCAAAAAGACCATCATCGTCATCATCATCTGACTCGAGATACACAACGCCATCGGCAAGAACAACCCCTTTATCAGCTAACTCCTGGGGCACAGTTTTCTCCGGGGCAGATAGATCATCCTTGGTTTCCTCGCCTTTCCCTTTGGGCTTTCCACCTACAAGGGTAGACGAAACATCAGAAGATTTCTGAGGCGACTTCCTCATGAAATGTGATAAAGGCAGCCGATCATCGGGATCCTCATCGTCCCTCGCCGAAACACCACCAACCTTCTCAACCCTCAGCCTCTGCGCATGAGCCGATGTCAGAACCATGCAAGGCAACAAATAAGGGGCACGTACATGTACGTCAAATAAAAATGAGTATATTTGTTACCTTCCCTGTCTCCTCCTCGGCTCCTGCAACTCTATCTCTTTTCCGAGAAACCAAAGACTCAGAAGGAACACCCTGGGACTTAGTCTGTAAAACACAAAAATCAAAACATCACCCCCGCGAGTCGCCCGAGCCAATCGATCAAGCTAGAAAACAAAGGAAATACACTTACCCTGGTCGATATTGACCACCCGAAGAAAGGATAAAACTCGGCGGAGGAGGAAATTTGCCACTCGAGAAGAGGACCTAAATAGCCAATAGAACCCGATCCCAAACCGCGTCACTAGTATGACGGCATGCTTGTTGGAACTCTTTCCCTAGGGATCCTCATCCAATAGAAGTTTCCGACACCTTCGGGAAGAGTCTTATGGCGATGAGGGCTGGCAGCAAAAACCTAAGAAGATCGCCATTGGTAGCAGTCCCGCTTCGATAATTGTCAGCAAAACTGGCGGGAGTATAGTCACCCGCTTGAGAAGGATGATAAGTGGACCAAGTAGTAGGAGAACACTCGCCTCGGCTGCGCTTCTCCCACTCGGACAAAATACGAAAGGTATTGCCATTCCATTGAGCTAAGGCACGAGACGGACGGATCTTGGAGAGGGCTTCATACCAAAACGGTCGGTTGGGATCATACAGAGGAAAGCGAAGCCCGAGCTCCAATTGGCCCTTAGTGACAATGGTCGCCTCGGCAGAGTGAGGAAACTTTAGGACATCTTCTTTCTTCAAAACGCCTTTTTGACCCGACAAGAGCCTGACGTCATAACCATGGAGGTCGAACTCATCTTTCAGTTGTTGAATGAATCGCTCGTCCGATAAATCTTTAGCAACCCTCTTATCAGCCCTACATGAAAACGAAGAGGAGTTATCAGAAAAGATGGAATCTAGAGCACGATAATCATGCTTAGAAGGGCTCTCTATAGCAAACAAAGAATCGAGCGATATACCGTCTTCATCAGAAAACACATAGCTCACGCACCTTTTGTCCGTCATGGAAGGAGTCGAAGATGCCATGAAAATTAGTAGAAGAAACGACCGGAGGAGCAAAAATACGACCAAAGTCGGAAGTTTCAGCGGTGACGGAAACAAGGAAGATGCAGAACGATGGAGAAGAAAGGAAAGAAACCTGTGGAAAAGATAACTGATGATAATGAAGGAGAAGCAGACAAAAACGGAGAGAAGGAGGAAAATGGCTAAGGAAAAGTAAGGGGGGGGATGAGGTTTTAGAATCAGGTTTATAAACCTCTCCGGTGGTAACCGACGAGGAAGGTAAACCGGTTGCAACGCACGAATGAAGTAGGGAATAGCATGGCGGAAAACCCGGCATGACCGAGGACGTGGGAAGACGAGGCGGTTTCTTCCCCACGTGTCGATCACACGAGTGGAAGAAGGGGCATAAATGTAGGTGCAAATAATCCGTGGAGCTAGGTGGAACCATCCTGACTAAGGGCGCACCAGGCGAAACGAGTACTAGAAGCACTGAATCACCTCACCAGGCCTGGGCACGGGGAAAGAGGAACAGAGACAGCTCGAAAAGCCGACATGAAGGGGAAAAAGCTTTGATGTGATGCTCGTCGAGTTCTAGGGCAATTAATGCACCGACAAGGTTGGTAAGGAGATGAGAGAAGCTCGGCAAAACAAGACTCCTAGCCAAGCATCTGAAGAGCGATGCCGGGATCATATCCACCCACGACGACATCGGGCGATGACACCGCCGGCCAAATGACTCGGCTCGACAAAAAGTAGAGATCGACCGAGGCACCAGCAAGACACCCGAGAAGAACATCCAGGAAGCTATACCAGGCTCAACACTGTAATATTGGTGTATCATCGCCTGTAGCTATAAATATGATCGTGTAGAAGGTAGAGGAGAGGATTTTTGGGAGAAAAATGAGAGAGAAAGGAGAGTTGTATTAGGCATTAGTGAGCATTATTGTGTGTTGGATCCTTGTAACCTTGAGTGAAGTAATAAGATCACCCCTTAACCCCCGTGGACGTAGGTAATCATACCGAACCACGTAAATCTTGTGTTCTTTGATGTCTTTGTTTGTTTGCTTCTTAGTATATTTCATTCGGATGTAGTAGTAGGATTTTCTACATCTACAATAATCAAGTTATCTTATTTACATGGCTAACGCGCTCTAGCAACAATCCCACCACCACCAGAGCCTCCAACTATTGGAGGAGCGCTTTAGCTTTGTAAATAACTTTTGCTTTTTAAACTTAAACAAAAAGCAAAAGCAAAACAAAAAAAGCTCGGTTTATTTAATACTCCTATAGGTGTTATTAGTTGATACAACCATTATAAAGCATAATGGCTCCTTTCGGATTTGGACACCCAGCAGTTATCCAAGTCGTGGAGAGAATAAGGTGCAGAGGAACCTCTTGGATTGAGGATAATTTCCTTAGAGAATAATCTTCTCTAGGAATATGTTTTATATCAAAACAATAATATCTTGGTGAGAATTACATGAGTTATGACGGAGATAATTCTCCTTATTCTAAATAAGGTAATGCATATAATATATATTCTATTACACCCCCTTAGTCTGAGCGGGAGAGGAGCAAACGCTGAGACTAGACCGAAACGAACAAATAGGCGACGAGGGAGTCCTTGGTGAAGATGTCAAATATACGGGTTTCGTAGAGGGGACGTGTAGAACATGAATGTCACCAATACGAACTCGTTCACGTACAAAGTGTATATCAATTTCCACATGCTTGGTGCGCTGATGTTGGACAGGGTCTCCCGGACATATAAATCGCACTCACATTATCACAATATACAATAGTAGCACGTCGTAGAGGAAGATGAAGCTCACAGAAGGAGGTTGCGAAGCCATGTAGTTTCAAAGAACGAAGATTTGCCACCCCCAGATTCAGCTTCAAAGACTAGATCGAGAAACTGTTGCCTGACGTTTGGATGACCAAGAAATGAGGTTGCCACCAAGAAAGACGCAGTAACCCGAAGTCGATCGACGAGAATCAGGGCATACCGCCTACCGAGCATCGAGTATGCCGTTAAACCGTAAGTAGTGGAGACCGAGATAAACAAACCGTGATGAATGGTGCCACGAAGATAGCGAATGATTCGCTTGAGGGCCTGCATGTGGTGCTCCTGTCGTGCATGAATAAACATACTTGTTGAACAAAGATATGAAATATCCGGTCGGGTGAAGGTGAGGTATTGTAATGCTCAAACCGGCTTCAGATAGAGTTGGATCCTTAATCGCGGGACCTGAAGTTGCACTAAGCTTGGAGTTGGTGTCGACCGGAGTAGCCACTGGGTTACATTGTGTCATGGAGGCACGAGAAATGATGTCTTGAGCATATAATGACTGAGACAAATATAACCCTGAAGATGATCGAGTTACAGTAATACCCAGAAAATGATGTAGCGGTCCAAGATCAGACATGGCAAATTCCCGTTTCATTAGATCAATGAAGCGGTGTAGAAGAGTATTGTTAGAGGCAGTCAAAACAATATCATCTACATATAGCAGTAAATATGTCGTATCGGAGCCGGATTGATAAACAAAGAGAGATGGATCACACACACTACCACGAAAACCACAAGTAGTAATAAATTTGGCAAACCTCTGAAACCACGCCCTAGGAGCCTGCTTGAGACCATATAGGGATCTGCGTAGTCGACATACATAATCAGGGTGAGCAGAATCAACAAATCCCGGAGGCTGATGCATGTAAATGATCTCGGTCGAGGTCACCATGGAGAAAAGCATTCTTGACATCTAGTTGATGAATTGGCCAAGAACGCGAAGTAGCAATAGTAAGAATAGTACGAATAGTAGTAGGTTTGACAACCGGACTAAACGTTTCAAAACAATCAACCCCAACCTGCTGAGATTTACCATTAGCAACAAGACGTGCCTTGTATCGCTGTAGAGAACCATCAGCATTATATTTGTGACGAAATAACCACATGGAACAAATAACATGAGCATCACGTGGTCGTGGTACAAGTTCCCACGTATTAGTTTTCAACATAGCATTGTACTCATCTTTCATGGCGGCATTCCAATTTATATCCCTAAGAGCATACAAGTGAGAGCGAGGAATTGGGGAGATATGTTGTAAAGTTTGGACATGAAGATTGAGCCGGTGGATTGGTCTGTGAATGCCATGGGAAGCTCGAGTCACAGTCGTGAAGGAGCAGGTGGTGAGGGTGGAGAGTTTGTAGTGGGTGTATGGGTAGTAGTGGGTGGGGGGGGGCAGGTGGTGAGGTAGGATGGATTGAAGTGGGTGTGGGGATGGAGTTACGGCAGGGGGAGCTGGACAGGGCGTATGGGAGAGAGGTTGGACCGACGTGGAAGGTGGATGGGACCGACGAAAGAGAGTTGAGACTGACGCAGAGATGATGTGTTGGAACGGCGTGAATACACTAGTGGGACAGACGTGGAGGGAAGGTGGGAATGACGTGTAGAACTGGGAGCAGGTTCTGTATGTTTTGAATTTGGTACAGACGTCATATTTTGGGAGTTGGGTGAAGGGAGAACAGTAGTGGAGATGGAGGGTTGGCAGGGGGAGATGGATAGACGCATGGGAGAGAAGTTAGACCGACGGTGGGGAGGAGTATAGAGGCCAGGGAAGGTGACGGTGGGTTGGGTGACAGCAGGTGGATTATGAGAAGAAGGGTATGATAGATTATATGATGGATGAATAAGATTAGGGGAAGACTCGACATTAGAAGGGGTATTTGTATGGAGATTTGTGAATGGGAAGACATTTTCATCAAAAGTTACATGACGAGAGATAATAATCTTGTTTGTGGCAAGATCAAGGCAGCGGTATCCACGGTGATTGGGAGGAAAACCAAGAAAAACACATTTAGTGGAACGGGGGGCGAGTTTGTGAGGAGTTGTGGATGAAAAATTTGGATAGCACGGGCAACCAAAAATACGAAGGTGTTCGATACGTTGGTTGTCGTTGATAAAGAATAGACACTGGTGAGTGAGAGTTAAGGACTTTGGTGGGTAGAAGATTATGTAGATACACTGCCATATGAAGAGAGTAAACCCAATATTTTGGGGGAACGGAAGCGTGAGACATAAGGGTACGGGTGATATCATTGACACGGCGTATCATGCGTTCGGCCTTGCCATTTTGGGAGGAAGTTTGGGGACAAGAGAAACGAAAAAAAAGACCATTGTCACGAGAAAAGGTATGAAAGGAAGAGTTGTCAAATTCACGGCCCATGTCACATTGAAAACATTTTATTTTACGTTCAAATTGAGTTTGAACGAAAGAACGAAATTCCAAAAATTTGCTATAAACTTGGGACTTGAATTTTAAAGGGTAGACCCATAAATAGTTTGTGAAATCATCAAGCAATATAAGATAATAAGCGAAACCGGGTATCAACATGTAAAGGAGAGGTCCATAAATCGCTATGAATGATATCAAAAGGTGCAAAAGTAGTAGAATTAGATTCATAAAATGGCAATCGAACATGTTTACTAACTTGACATGAGTGACAAAGTTTAGAAGAATTGTTCTTATTACAATGAATAGATTTATTTGTGCGTAAGACATCTAAAATGGCCTTGCCAGGGTGGCTGAGACGGCTATGCCAAATATCCGGTGAAAAAAACAAGAAGAGAAATAGGGAAGACTGGGACGATTTTGTAGGTGGCACGGCAGAGTTGGTGATAGGGTAGAGCTCCCTAACTATCACATCGAAGGATAATCTTCCTCGAACTCGCATCCTTCACGAAAAAACCGAAGGATCAAACTCAACAGATACACGATTATCAATGGTGAACTTACGAACGGAAACTAAGTTTTTAATGATATCAGGAACAACAAGAGTATTTTTGAGCTGAAGAGTACGAGAGGGAAGGGTTATGAGCTTGGTACCACAAGCCGTAACCGGAATGCTATTGCCATTGCCAACTAAGATGGATCGTACATTGCTAGAATTGAAAACGTTATGTAAAGTACCTGAATCAGTAGTAAGATGCGAAGTAGCACCTGTGTCCACGTAGAAGGCATCATCAGGTTGTTGGAGATGCATGGAGCTATACGCCTCGGCGATATCCGTGGGTTGCAGTGACTCAGTTGTAGGAGCAAGATATGCTTGGCCACGACCACTTCCAGAAGATCGACCACGTTGGTTGTTGCGGAAGTTGGTATTAGGTGGTCTGCGGAGTTGCTCAAACTGTTGCCAGGGAGGCTGTGTTGGATAAGGGCAGGGTAGAACAGCCCAAAAGGGAGGCCAGTAAGGTGGGTACGCTGGCATGGATGGCCTGGGCCCAGGAGGAGTCGGCAACAGTGGCGGGTTTGCACTGGAAGAAGTATCTGGGCTGGATCCAGATCGTCTATCACCTTGCTGGGATTTGTGACCACGTTTGTTTATTGGGTTGATGTTTGAGACTGTAATGCATTACGATGCGGTGGAGTAGCAGCAGCCGAGAGCAAATTGGAGCTGGAGCGATGGAGTGATGAGCTCGCCTGATTTCTTCAGTGCGGAGTTGAGATCGAGCGGCATCAAAAGTAGGCATGGATTGTTGTATAAACGAGGCTACGGTATTGTATTCCTCCGGAAGACCATTCACCAATTGGATTACGAGACGTTTATCATTCATAGGAAAATCAAGATCATGCAATCGATCGGACGAGAGATTTGAGCTTGTCACAATAATCATCAACACTAGCACAATCGTAAAATTTAAGATTGACAAACTTACTTTCAAGATTTGCAGCCCGGCTGCCTTTGTTGTCTTGAAATAGGGTTTTAAGGTGATCCCAAATCTCTTTTGCGGTTTTTCCTTTCTTGAGAACGGTGAGCATTAGATCTTATATTGCTTGATGATTAGATCTTATGTTTTCAAGTCCCTTTAATATATAATATAATAGAATATATATTATCTGCATTAGATCTTTGGTCATGGTAGCGAAAATCCATTGTCGGCAAAGGGCATCCAACTGTTTTTCGGTGTCGGCATCAACATCAGCGGGTTTTTCCGATCCATCAATTAGGAAGAATAATCGATGTGCTTGAAGATGAAGTTCAAATAGAAAAACCCATGACGAATATTCATCCTGTTTGATATCAAGAATAACAGGGATGAGGGTTTTGATGTTTGTTACTGGCAAAAAAGCGGGTGAAGAGATTTCTTTTCTCCTGCCATTGTTTAGGGTTTTTTTTTTTTTTTCTTTTTAGAAGAGGAATCGATGGTTGGCTGATACCATCTTGGATTGAGGATAATTTCCTTAGAGAATAATCTTCTCTAGGAATATGTTTTATATCAAAACAATAATATCTTGGTGAGAATTACATGAGTTATGACGGAGATAATTCTCCTTATTCTAAATAAGGTAATGCAGATAATATATATTCTATTAGAATACACAATGCCACCTGAACTGGCATAACGTTTAGCCAAGCCATGGAGACTAGTAAAATATTTGTTTTGAATATTGTTGGGTTCCTCGTAAAGAAGAGAAACCCTACAAACATAGGCGTATGCCGCTTATAAACAACAAGCACACGGTATTCTTTAGTAAAAGGCGAAAGAACAGTTCACTTTGTGCTTACCGCACGGCTGCGTGAATCATTTGGAAGAGTCGAGTGCTTATTTTATACACAGCATTTTGAGTAGGGTTGTGCTTCCTGGTGCACGTGGGACTAATCATTTTTCACTTCAACTGAGATTTAAAGTTACTAGTTCAAGTTTCTTTCTGGGATGTTTCCAACCACTCTACTTAGTTGTTCTTGTGCTTTCTTAATCATGTTTGTGATTTCTGAGTGACATAGTCCATTCCATGACCGTAGCAGAGGTACCATTGCAAAAACTGATTATCAATTTTAAAGCCGAATGAAAAGTTTGTTTTGAAAATTGTTGGGTTCCTAAACTCTCCAAAATAGGCATACGCGGCTTATAATCAGCAGCACACGGTACTCTAATGTGGAAGTATAATTCGCTTTGTGCTTAATAGGCGTATGCCGCTTGTACAGACCATTTTGAGCATAACTCTAATGTGGAATAATGTGCTTCAATGTTTATAGAATGTACTCATTTTGCTTCCAAGGTGATGGTGAAGGAAAGGTTACCTTCTTATTGTTTCAGCACTGGAATAGTTCAATTCTAGAACCTAAAAAAAAAAGACTCGACATGAGTATCATAAGATTTTTATTCCACCACTGTTTCCCCCTTGTTTGTCTCCTCCTCCTCCCAAGTATTCTCATGTCTCTTTCCTCACCATAGAGTCAAAGTTTTAGCAAATCAAGTAGCTTTTTTTGTACCATGAAGGTTCAATGTGAGTCTGTAATTGGTTTCTGTCAGTCAATTAGCTAAATATTGGAAAGTTCAATCACTCAGCACCAGTGGTCTAGTGGTAGAATAGTACCCTGCCCCATTTCCTTACGTACGTTGTGATAGATACGCCAGAATGGTGAAAAAGATTTTTTCTCTCTCTCTCTCCTAAAAACGCTCTGCAAATATATTTTCTCACTAGGTAGTTATCTTCATCCAAAGTCAGTTATCTTCATCTTCTAAATTCATTTTTTCCTAGATTTACTTTCTCAATTCTACCCGGATCTTGATTTTGTTAAGATTCGGGTAGATTAGTTTAGTTTTCTTTTATGTTTTGAATAAATAAGATTGCATTATAGCAATGATCAATATATTTATATTATATCTTTTAATTCTCATCAGTATGGCAAGTGTATGCCATTACGATCTCTCATACCTCCTGGAGGGCCTTCGATTTGGTTTAATCTTTCATCCAACCAGTTACGATCGTGATGATCAGAGATTACAGAATTCGATGTGGAATTTGGGCATATTACTTCTTTTATGGAAGCATCATATCTTTCCAGAGAGTATCCAACAAAATGGTGATAAACCATTAGAAGAATTCAATTACACTATCGTTTTACATATATTTGGTGCGGAAATTTTCTTTTCGATTTTTTTTCGGGTCAAGATTATTGTACTAATCATGTAATCCGATTTATGGATGTAATTGAATATTATGTAATTATATCTAATTATCAATAAAACTTGGGGCTTTCATGCTCCTTATTCCTTCAAAAAAAAAGTACCCTGCCACGGTACAGACCCGGGTTCGATTCCCGGCTGGTGCATATTCTATTTTATCATTTTGACTTTTTTTTTTTCCATTACAAAATTGTGTCACGGGGGTGATATATATTTTTTCTTATCATCTACTACATTATAACTTATGACGATATCTAAAAAACTTTCATTTATTTGCAATCCAACCCACGAGGTTCTAATATCAGACCATCTCTTTTTACGAACCCATACAAGGTAGAGATGAACAATAACCCAGAACGCAAAAGAATAGCTTACCGAACAGTGGACCCCATGAATCATATCCGGTGTTGATGGCAATTGAAATTCCTATAACTAACCCAAGCATATTGATGATCGATAACGTGAATGGAGGAAACAATAACGAAGTCCATTTGAATAAGTATAACTCTGAATATTCTCCATCATCAGCTTCCTTTTGATGTTACAGTGAAGTTCGTGTTAACTCCGGCTAAAACCTTCAGTAAACCTTGAAAGAGAGCAAAAAGATGTGCAGAAACACCACCGATTACCCAGAACTGCTCGTTCCTCCACCAATCATCTATCCCAACACCTCCCCATTGCATTTCCTGTTGCCGCTATAGTTATGAACAGAACCATGAACACTATGCTGGCGCAGCTGCTCATCTGTATGTGGAAAACAAGCATTTCGATATCAGCAATAATTTGGGAGAATTCCAAAGCACAGCAGAAATCAAAGTGTCTAGTACCGAAATGTACCTCAGGGAATATGAACTTGTTGGTGATGAGGCAGACTGCTGGCGAAGTATAGTAAGCAACCAAGGAAATGCATGTTAATGGGTAGACCACTGAGTTTATGTAGAAAAATCGTTGCAGCGACTTCAAGCCGCATCCATAGCCGTACCAGAGAGCTTGCTAAACAATATTTCTACCGATCCAAGGGCCCACCTACTGACCTGATGCAACCGATCTGAAAGGTTGATGGGGGCCGATCCTTTAAATGCTGCCGTCTTTGGAAAGCAGTAAACAGACCTCCATCCATTGCAATGCATCTTGAAACCCGTCGGAATATCCTCAGTGAGAGAAACATATATCGCTCCAACCTGGTTAAAAATCAAACTAAAATAAGAAAAGACCTGGCTACTAAATTACAAACAAATTGATGATGAAATGATGCTACATATGCCAGTTTTGCGGAAAACAAAAACCAATTTTCCAATAAATCATACAGATCCAGTACATTTTTTAAGAAGTTGAAAAATGTGAGTATTGAACATGAAACTATCAGCGCAAAGTGGGGTTGTTTACCTCTTTGCCCCACTCGGTTTTATCTTCATAACCACAGCTAATGACATGGATGGCCTCTTTCAAGAGAGAAGAAGAACTAGCATCGCCTGCAAGTCCACCGTTTTCTAGAAGAGCTGAAGCTATGAACATCGGTGATTTCCCATTCTTTTCTCAAATTTCAGTTGAGCGATCAGGTGAGACTTCTCACAATCTAATCCTGCAATAAATCATAGGATCGAACTTATAGGCCATGCTTGCATAAAGAAACTTTGATTTAGTGATAGTTCAAAAAAGAAAATTTATCTGAAAACTTACTATCCGTTCCTTCTTCTATACTCTCAAGCGCATGAATCTGCTTTGATGTTTCCCTGAGTTTTATTTTCTCTTTCTTCTCCTTCAGTTTGGTTTTCCTGTTCGTACTTTTCGACCCAAAACAAAGACAACACCATTTTGGCAAACAGTTACATGATTTTCCAGGTGGCTTCTTCGTTACAGGGGCATCGTGTCCATACAATGCCTGCCTGCCTTCTGAAAACACACCCTGTTCCAACATAAATAGGACCCTGGATCCCATCAAGTCCTTCCATGTTGATCTGTATTTCAATGACACAAAACAAAAAATTTAGGGCCTTTAGGCATTACAAGAAGCAACCACCGAAGAATTTCAACCAAGTAGTCATTAAAGAAGCGAGAGCTTACACCGAAAAACACAACATTGCGATTTGAGTATCTGTCATGTCGATCAACTCCATCAAATCTCTGAGGAAACTGAACGTAACAAATTTTCTTCCCTGATGTGGGGTCCATCATGAAGCACATGGCTTCTCTAGGTGCCTTACTGTTGTTAATATAATGATCACAGTCGACATTCAGAAGGTATGGAGTATTGGAAATGCCTGCCAAAACTCTTACCTAGAAAAATCAGCGAAATTGATAAGTAACACTAGAGAAGTAATAGCAAAAATTATTAACTGAAAATATATAAGCAACGTTAAACATCCAAAAAGAAGCCCACCAAAGAGTTCATGGCCCCAGCTTTTTTCTGGTGATCAAAGCCTGGTCTTTCCTCACGTGAAAAGTACACAAGACGAGGTAATGTGTCCCCTTCAACATCACAGACACCATTATGACCGAGGAAAACCCGGTAGTTTCGAGAAAATATAATAGAAAGAGCAGTCAGATTAGATTTATTTTTTCCCTTTATATCTCATAGACAAAGTAATAGTATGTACTATGTAGATATGTTTCTACTAAAACAGACACCATTATCAGGAATACATGATTGTTTCAAAGAAAGAAGATATACAAGATGAAAAGGCCGTCAATTTCTATTTCCTTTTTCTTATTATTTGTGGACAAGTAATAGCATGTAAATATGTCTTTGTTGAGATGCAACTGTTAGTGGTACCTGGATCATTCCCGGATGGTCTCAAACGTTGTTACCAGGCCATGGTGTTCCCTCCTGCATTGTCCAACCATCCTCGGGGACCTTCTCCGCCATGGCAACCAATGCATTTATTCGAACTTTGAATTCCTTGTATTCTCTCTGAAATTTAAAAAAAAAAAAAAAGCACAATCAAAATCACATCCCACTTTATTACCAGTTTATATGCATAATAAAGCACACCCGAAGAAACAAGTAAACTGTTCCACCAAGTGAATTATAAGGAATGGATTTTACAATTTAATAGCCACTAAATTTGTCTTTTTCTCTAACATGGCCATACCTCCTTTGGGTGGGCACTTCTCTTTATATATACTTAGTATTAATAGAAATAGGAAACACTCCGTAAATTTGCTTCTAACCACAGCACCACTTAAACCTCCCTTCACACGAGGGAACGTCTTAAATATTTAATTAAAATTAGAGCATTTTTTTTTCTATCAAACACCATCGCTGTGAAAGGAAAACGAGACACTTTCTTAGGTCCACATCCTATTTCCTATTTTTATCAGTAAACCAAGTGCTCTTATCGAACTGTCAGATAGTAAGTGCTCTTATCGAAGTAAGCCAGTTGAAAGTAGAACTGTCAGATAGTACAGAGATGTTACATTCTAAGGGCCTATCATCTATGTTTTTCATATTATCCTTGTTTGCTTAGTAAATTACCTTCATCGCGCGCCTTTCATTAACAAAAGTTGGATGAACCTTATCTTTCAAATAGTCAATTTTCTTTGAGAAGTACCACTCTGGAGCTCGAGGCTCAATATTAAACTTTTTGCAGAAAGGAACCCACTTCCTTGCAAACTCAGATGTCTACGTTAGAGCTTCAAATGTAAGCATGGCAGCTCCATCATCAGAGACGTAACAAGCAACTTTGTCTACCGGATAATCAACAGGTAGGATGGATAGAACAGTATTTGCTGTGACTTTCAAAGGATCAACAGTACTCGCAAATATATCAATGTTGGCCAGCTCACATGATTTTCCATCCTTTTCATACCTGAAACCAGAGAATAGATTTGTGAGCTAAGGCAAAAGTCACCATTAAAATGAAAGCTATGGCCGGATAATGTTGGACTTCATATACCTAAGTGAAAGCTCAAATTTTGTGTAGAGTATATCCGCATAATCAATGAAAATAGACAAACTTAATCAAAATTACCGACGACAGATCTACATCTATACACTCTATACACTATACGTGCTAAATGGGAGTTATTTGTAGTATGGCTATGGTTAATGTGTTTGATTCTGTCTTTGAATGTTCCTACCAAGAGATCTCATACTGGCAGCGACCAGTATAAGATGACAACGCAAACCGTTTTCTAGCATATTCTAAGAAACAAAGAGACATTCTTGCTTTTCTGAATTAGGGCCTGAAACTAATAAAAGAGGAAACACCTAGATAAATTTTTACAAGGGAATCATATTTTTTACCCTGCTGTAAACGCCAATACGTAATGCCATGCAAGTAGGAGTGTTGACAAAACCGACAATATTAGTTATCAGATAATTCAGATTCCTTCCATGTAATTCCAAAATAGAATACCGGAAGCATTTGAATACGTCACAAAGCAGAAACAGCCAAAAGAATTCACCTAACTTGCTAACAAATAACAAGTCTTCCTAATCTAGATGAATTAATCAAGAAGAAAAGTTATTCAAACCCCCTTTAAAAAGCTAAAGTGTCAGAGTTTAAACATACTTGGGCAAATCGGGATAGTCAAAGTCATCCTCATCATAGTTCCCATCGCCATTTCCATTTTGGTGTTGAATAACATCGAGTTTATTATTCTGCCTTTTCTTCCACTCCTCAACACGCTCATTCCATGCTACACTTCCATATCCATATAATGATCTGTCCTTTAAAGGATCCATTGATCTTGGTTGCACTGTATTATCAATAAGCATAACAAGACTAAATTACTGATTACATACCATATAAACACAAGGGAGTGTATCAAAATCATATACAGCTAATAATATACTCGCACTAACTTACAAGATAAGGATGAATCAAGAGATGGTGTGGAATGAACCCTGTTGCCACTACCCATAAATGGAGGTATAATAAGAGCATGATATTCCGGTGAAACAACAGCATCCTAATAAAGCAAGAAACAAGCACAAATTAACATCATCTCACAAATAACAACTAGAAAGGCAAATTGCACCACCCAAATGATTAATTTTACCTCTTGATCATAGGTCAAAAGAGGAATGTCAGGGTTCAAAGACGAGGAGGCAATATTAGATTACAAATAAATATCACAATTTAGTGATATCATTACGTATAAATGCCAATAATTCCAGTACTGAGCAATGCAAGATATCATGTCGTGCTTCTTTATATGCCTCATACCTGTACTACGAACCCAAGGGACAAAAATGTAGCACCACAAATTCGTCAAAGTCAACTGATCAAGCTATGAACCTGTGAAACAATGGATTTTCCAATGCTTGTTGTAAAAAGAGAAATGAATTGTGATCCGCATATTAGTCATAACATGTAATGTACGTAAAATCGAGGGGAAGATACTGAACTTTGAACTTATAAAAGAACTCATTAAAATTATTAGTGATGGCAACTGCTTTGCTGGTTTGTCCTCCAAATTTTACCACTCCACCAGATGGATCTCTAGTAGCAATTCTAAGCTCATCAGGAATTTCTTTAACATGTAAATGTGTGCACAATAGAAAACACGTTTGCAAAACAAGACTTTCTAGTGGTAACCTTTGAAGTCCAAACACATATAATACTGAATGCGTTCAATCAGCTATTTGGTATACCTGAAAAAGATCGTAAGCTATTGGGTCGCTGGAGTACTATTACATTCTCACCATATTTGGCCTTCATTGTTATATGGTAATGAAATTGACCGACAACCCATCTTCATGGGCATGTTGCTCAGTTTCGAAGATAGTCAAAACATCTTGATCTGATGGACCTTCCTGAAGACGTGATATTTCGTCCAAAACGAGGTCGACCTACATAAAATTCTCACTCGTAAGGAAGTGCGCAGACAATGAATATCTGCTCATATTAACAAGGTTCAACACAAAACTTAATAGTTAATAGAAGATTTTTATGGTTCAAAAAGAAGGATACCAGTTTTTAATGAGATGTCAGATCATCACGAAAAGTATACAATGATATCACCACGCACATCCCCAGTTCTTGACGATTTGTTACCACCAACAAATACAGAAACACCCACTGAGTAAATTTGTGAAACAAAAATGCAATTAATCAAAGCCAGATGTAGGAGTAAAGATGGATGGAAGTCTTTCTAGCAACACAAAAGCTTGAAGGGACGTACCTGTTTATGCTTGAGGTGCAGAACTCGCGTGATTTTAATTTCCAGAAGTTTGCTTAGAAATCCAGCAAAGTTAGTCTCTCTCATCTTCAGTTGTGTTCAAGCGGCTAAAAAACAGGATTTATTGGAGGGAGTTATTATTTTTTGAAGTATTTATGATAGCTGAAACAAAGAAATTTGACTGGGGATCGCGGAATTGCCATCCTAACAAGGGTCTTGCTCACCATTGAGTCATTCTTTTTAGCACAATGGGAAATGCTATCTGGAGAGAAGTACAGAACATTGTGCCTCTACCATGGGGCTCCAAATTATTTTCCTACAAGGCTACAACCACAACTATATATTGTCAATTAATGGAAGGATTTTCAGTCTAAGCTCTTATCCTTTTCCTTCTTGTTGGATGATAAAGAATTTTAATTCTTCTAGTTAAACAAAAGCATGCAACAAAGGTGACTGAATACTAGATAAATAATTAATTGGTGTAGCGAATAAGCGTGCAACAAAGGTGACTGAATACTACATAAATAATGAATTGGTGTACCGAATAATGGTCGCAGGAAAAGTGAAAGGCAAGCCACTCAAGTCATCTCAGTTGAAATGGAAGATAAGTTCAGAGGTGGGTTTAGGTATACCACCCTGCAGAGAAAAGCAACAGCCAACACAACATGGATTGTTTAAAAAGTTTCAATTTTCAAGGGCAAGCAGCTTATGAGAGTGATAGAAAATTTACGAAGTGTTGTAAAATTAGAGGGAGTGCACCAGCAGGATCCATATTTCCAACAATCACAGATGGGTCTTTGAAGCAGCTACCAGATGGGTCTTGGAAGCAGCTACCAGAATGTTCACAAATTGTTCTACGATCAACCTTTTGAAGGTCATCAATTCTAATCGGCTGCTTCAGAAGAAGTTTCACTAGGAAATGAGTAAAAAGTAAAACAAAGCTAAATGAATGAAACATTTTACAAAACAAAGATTAACCATACCCTGAAAAAGTATGAGTTCCCATAGTTAAGTTCCCGCACACAGTTTGTAAACACAGTGTAAGGGTCCCTACTTGAGCATGAATCACTTCCTTCTACATTTCCGTCGCTAATTGTACCTCTTCATCTCATTGTACTACACTTGTTGTAAGAAGTTGATAGACAAGCTGCAAACAACAGATACACCAATATATTATATATTACAGTTGAGGATGATGCACACAATATTCATACAATACTGCACAATTAGGTGACGCGAGTACAAGATTACAGTTCATGTATGCCTATTACAGTGTAATAAACAAACCTGAAAGGCAATTTCAAGCTCGGAAGGGGAGCAGTCACCAGAAAATGACCTCATGTAGGCTCCAATCATGGTACTAACCTCGGCTCTCTTTCCAGCTAGCACATCCATGAGGACTGATGGTTTCTAACCAAATGTACCAATAGGCAATAGTTTAGAAAACCAGCTTATATATGATCCTGACTTCTGCAAGAACCTCGACTGTCTAAAGGTAGATAGATGCTATTAATTAAACAGAACATAAGAATTTTTACCACAAGTCTCCAAAACCAGAACTGGTCAAGATAACAAAAAATAAAATGAACTCATTCAACTGAGAGATGCAAATTATAATTTCTTTCAACAAACTGGGGGAACTCATTCAAGAGATAACAAAAAATAAAATGAGCATATTCATCAGATATGCGAGTTATAATTTCTTATAACAAACTGATAAAAAAAGACAAAGTGAGACTATTCAAAGATGCTAATCATAATTTTTACGAAGCCAGTTGGGGAAGTTTCTCAGCTTTATCAAAATTACAAAAAAGTTTCATTCAGTAGACTTGTCGCTTTCCTCTTTCACCCACCCTTCCCGGCCGCCTAAGTCTTTAACTGAAACATATGATGGTTCGTGTGGAAACACTCCAACACGCAAACCATCTTGCACCAGCAAATCAGTCCAAGCATAACCTTGAAAGACTTGGAAAGTACCCCTATGGTAGCGGATCCATTCCATGTTTATCGTCAAAGAGAAAGGCACTCTTTCCTGCTCAATATGAAGAAATTGAGTCCACTCGCCCACTGAATTGTCAATCATCTGCATCAACCAAACATCGAAAGTTATACTTTCGACATGTGCAGTAGCATAATACAGAATTCCTCCAAGCGAAACCCCTATCACTGACTCGTGGTAATCACCATCTGCAAAGCCCTCATAACCCGAAGACTTGGGAGGAGGGTCATACAAATGAATGCTCTCATCCTCCAAATCGAAAGCTACCAGTTTCCCTCCACTTCGGATTCTCCAAAGTACAGACCCGTTCCAAAAAATACCATTCGGGGAAGGTGTCTCAAATTCTATGCCAATTGAATATTGCCCTTTACGTCTCCAATCAAGATCACACCCAAGGGTCACAACATCCACATGCAAGTCATTACAGCCATCATCCCGTGTTTTGTACAAGCGAATAATCTTATATGTATTCCTGGCAGCTACATGACCGAACCCATAGCCAATCTCTATACATGAGACCTTAACATGAATCGTAGGCAGAATTAAGAATTCATTGGTTACTGGGTTAAAGACAGAAGCTGGCCCCTGAGTAGTTTTAAGAGTATCATGGGAATCAAACCCATATATGCAGACCAATCCATTGATAGAACCAACAAGGATGTATTCACTGAAACGAGTACGTATGTTCCCTCTCTTCATACACTTGTAGATATCCCAACATTTTATATCAAACTCGGTGAAGAAAAGGTGTTTATAATCATCGCCTTCGAAAATGACAAAACGCCTATTGGCAGATACATCAGTTTGTAACGCCATTGTTTTTGCGCCTAAACACCCCAAATCCTTAAGAGAAGTTATATATTCTTGGTGTAAATATGCTCCAACACACAGTCCATCCTTAACAACCAACTCTTTCCATCCAGTTTCATGGTACCTGTCAAACTGCATCCAGGGATTATCAATATCATCCCTATAAACTTGGAACGTGCCAGTATCTTCGCTGAAGCGTATATAATCTGCGTTTACTGTCAACGCGTACGGTATACTTTGCTTTCCAACAGTAAGAATTCTGGTCCACTGCCAGAATTTGCCATCCAAAGTTCCCAGCGTCCAAAGATCAAACACTTCAGTTTCGACATGAGAAACAGCATAAAAAAGACTATCACCTCTAACGGAAACCCCTACGATGGACCTATTGTAATCCCTCTCACTCTCATAGTCTTCATAGTCGGGAGGATCACAATCGCCTAAGAAGTACTCTTTCTCTAAGTTGAATACTGCTACTGTGCCATTTTTTTTCTTCCAATGGAGAGATCCATTCCAGAAAACCCCCCTTGCAGAACACGTATCAAAATCTGTAGAATGCCCCCCTTTAAATCTCCACCCTTCTTTAATATCTCCAATAGTTATAACATCATAATGTACAACATCAGAATCATCTGCATTATACGTATATAACCTAAGCAGTTTATATTTCTGAATTGATTTGAGGTACCCAAAGCCATAGCCAATTTGGGTACATGGGTACTTGGTACTGAGATGGGGTAGTAGAACGTACTCATCCGTGATTGGATTGAACAAGCATGCAGGACCCTCAACCTTAGAAGAACCGTTACATTCACATCCATAAAGACAAACCAATCCATTTGCAGAACCAAGAAGATTGAACTTACCCAAAGGCGTCTTCAACAGCCTTCTTCTCATGAATTTGTGTTTGGGGACACTCATACCTTCCATTTCATCAGACTCATACAAATAAACATGATCATAATCCTGGTAACGCTGAAAAACACAAGCAACCTTAGAAGAATTGTGGGCGGCGGGCTTGGTGGACTTGATCCTCTTCGCATAGCCTTCCTCATCATCTATTACTGTATATTGGAGAGAGGGAACACACTGCTGAACTAGCCTCATCCATCTTTTACAAACAAGCTTGGACTGAACAATTTTTTCTACTGGCAACCGATATAATACACATGCAATGGTTTCACAAGGTAGATCATTAATAGTCGTCACTCGCTTCCTCTTGTTCTTTTCTACACTCTGATTCTTATCCATATCTATCCAAACAAACACACAAAAATCCATATAAGTAAGCAAATATAATCAATCAACAAAAGGAACCCCGAAAATCTCTACCATACACAAATCTAGAACACAAACAAAACAAGTAATCGAAGAAGAAGAAACCCTAAAATCAGATCGCCGCAAAAAAAAGATCAACCAAACAAAAAAAATCCCCAAAATCCCTACTACAAAATAACACAGATCTAAACGAATTTGAAGAAACCTTAAAATCTAGAACACGAAAATCATCAATCTAGGGTTTGTTAGATTGTTAATAGAGTTTTACCTGAGATTTGGATGTGCGTCGTGTCGCCCTTTTCTTTGTTTCGAATGAAAGAGAAGCAGAATGCAGAGATGAAGGCGCGAAGCGCTTTACGGCCAGACTAGACTTACCTTATTTTTCTCTCTCTCTACTAATACTAAACCCTGGATTAACACCTTTTAAGATCTTACTCAATTTAAGTATCGAAACTAATCAACGGTTGGTGTGTAGGGATGACGTGGATTGTGATGGAAAGGGAGATCACTTGGGCCAAGTGCGTTCCCAATACTGAAGCGCAAAGATTGCGCAAAACTGAAGTCAGCGGCTTGGCCAATGAAATGGCTCTGCAACCTTGTATAGGTGTGACATCCGTCCGCCAACAAAAAATAAATTATTAAACTCAGCGTGCTTGGGGCAGTGGAAACCAAATGTAGTCAAAAAGTTCTTTTTAGTTTTTACATATAAGAGTCCTAGAGTAGAATCTAGACAATTGATACGTTTCCATGCTAAATCAGTTTTATAAGAAAGATAGGTTGGCATCACAGCCACGGTTAGTTCTGACTAATTCAGTCATGGTGATGGGCCTGATGGCTTGAAACTGCTAACTCATATAACAAGCCAGATGAGGTAGCAGCACAGCCGATTGCTTGGCTAAAAAGATAAAAACAAAAAAATACTCACAAAATCTTCAAAAAAGACTTATCATGATTCCTGAGTTTCATTGTCGATCATATCATTTTGAATTGCAACTGTTTGAACTCCGTAAAGCTTATACAAAAATGCCTAGTGTCCTAAGGTTCCATAGATTTTACAAAATTCATGTTTGAAGAAACATTTGGCTGCAGCTTTCCCTCAACAATTTGTATCCGCCTACGCTGAATGTCCTGTCAATAAAAGATCAAGCCAAATTAGGTACTGATAGTTACGCAAAGACAGATTCCAGCAGCTTTTATAATAAATATCTATCACCGGGTTGACAATATCCAAGCTGATAAATTATAAGCAGGTTTTTTTTTAACCCATTTGACACAGAAAATTGAAAGGCACCATTTTTGTTTCATCTTTTCTATGAATCTCTCCCTAAATATATCAGCACCATAAATCGTCATTCTGAGCTAAAACTGGTATGTTCTGTGTTCCAGTCTTGTAGAAGAACATGAAAAAAGTAAGGCGATATATTGGATCTTAGAGTCCAGCTTCGCTGACTAATGTCGCCTTTGTTCTCCATTCTCAGACTGTTACGTCAAACAAAATCCACAACTTGGATTGGTTGTTTTAAAGTGTATTTTTCAAATAAGACAAGCAAAACTCATTTAACATTGAAATGACCGATATAAATGATGAGATGGGATTTACTAAAGTTATCAAAAATGAATGAACAAATCCAGTTGTCAGATCACTGGTTCTGTTGTATCCAATAGATGAAAATGACGGCATATGAAATACAAGGCATGAGGGATAGGTTTTCTTATAGTGCACAACTGTTTCCAATCTTCCAATGGTATTTATCCAAGGTACCAAAACTGACTAGAAAAAAGAAGGTATGTTTGTGTCTAGCATCAGTCAACTGATATACGCAGCATACTGCAAGGTGCAAACTATTCAAACTATAAATAAATCACGGAGTATGAAAGCGAAATTACCATGGCTAACCCTCAATTTCAGATATAACGGGCGATTTGCTAGCGTCATCCTCCTCCGCTCGCTTCCACAATAGTTCAATTCCATCCATGTGTGACATCCCAACCACAGCTACAACTTTTCCTTGAAAATTTCTAAGGTTCGTAAACATAAACCTGTCTCTATCTTCAATCATCACCTTAGACTGCCATTTAAAGTAGATTCAACAGTTTAGTTTTGTTACCTCTTCAAAAGGACAATGTAAAACATAAACTACTGTTTATTGCATCGCAAGCAGAAAAGCAAAATGAAATGACATAGGTCGGTTGGTCCCGTATACTTGTACGGTAGAGGAGAAACTTGTGTTTATTTCTTATACTGGATGCTTTTCATGGTATAATTCAAATATGTATCTCTGGGGAACTTCAAGAAAAGCATAGACTAGACTGATAACTTACAATATCTGGACAACGTTTTTTCTGTTTGCCACTACTTTCCCGCAGAGAGGATCTTGTATGCTTTTCATCTGCGAAGTCAGTATCAGCACTTAATCTATAATCACGATATGCTTTCCAAAGCAAGTCAAATGAGGGTACTTTAGATAACTGTTCATGCGTAACCTGTAACCTTATAAATTTAAATTCCTGATTAAGGAAATTTGAAAACAAGAAAGTAAGGATTAGTACATTAATATCTTGATCAATGTAGAAACAAGTTGCTCCCACTCTAGCAGATTCTTCCATTGCAACCTGGAAAACAAAGCCAGGGTTATCATATGACGACATGCGATACATATAAAACAAATTTAAGAAATAAACAAGTTCATATGCATTTCAAAGCTTATCCAATTCTTACCTTGAACTCCAGTGCTGCAATTATACCATATGCGTCCAACCGGCGCCTCCGACAACTCAGCATAAACTTATAAATCTTTCATGGACAGTCCACCTGGAGCTTTGATCGATTTGCGGAACAACTTGTACCAGGTATCATCATCAGGTTGCTGCTTATTCATGGCCGCCACACGTTTCTCGCATAGCTCAACCTGCACAATAGACATTACAGTTCAGTTCCTTAAAAAAAAATCAAACAAGTTATAAGCTTGAGTATGTGCAGTTAGAAATTTTTACAAAACACAAGTAAAATAAGTCCACCACGAAGTTCCTTTGCTGAAACTTAGGACAATAGTAGCAGCTAGGACTTTTGTTGAATCCTTTGAACTGTCAGGGTCAACGACACCTGGAAACTCAAACTGGACATCATAAATCTAGGTGACCAGGGAAAGGAACTAAAGGCATGTAGAGACAATTTGAGCTACTACCTGAATATTAGTACCTTAAGGAACAAATATAAACTACATTGGTTAGATATGACTGAAGGATGCTAATATAGTTCTCAGGAAATGGGTTTCCAACAGAAAAATAGTCATTTGTCTCGCCATTTTGAGTCTCCAGTAAAGGGAACTTATTGGCTGCAGTATGGGATGAAGATTTCATTCGAGGTGAGAATGTCAGTACATGCCATCTACTTTGAAAGGTCAATGTCATACCCAAAAAAAAAAAAAACTTTCAACTTTCTGGTTATAAAGATCCTAGATTCCAATTGAAATAGCCCAAACAAAACCGGTGAACGCAAATCCAAACTCGAATATTATGAAATGAAATTTTCAAGGGAACTAATCAAAACATAATCGATTCTATGAGAATAACTATAAGGAGCTTTACTTACCGCAACTACATCAGGCCTTACATAATCGATCACCTACATTGCAAAATAACAACTGCATTAGCAAATAACATTTGAAAGGCATCAGAAGAAGCAATATTGTAAAATAGGAAATTCAAGAGAGTAATCAGCTTTACAAGGGAGAACATTTGTCATTAGGGTCAAATGACAAATGAGAAACTAATGTACATGCTAAATTGCCCACAAGAAAGCTGAAACCCAGATACACATACAGCAGAACAAGCTTTTGTAACCATAGCTTAGTAACTTCTTCATTTAATAGAACAATTCAACAATTTCAAAATTGGTACTCAGTGAAAATAAAATAAAAAAGGGTTCCCCCATTTTGCCATCAAGAACATAAAACTGAACCAAAACAAACCCTAAACTTGAAGGGGAAAAGAAAGAGCAGATTCACCTTTTTGACAGTTTCAGCACTCTGTTTAGAAACATGACAAGTTCCAACAAGATAGATTTGAGCCCCATTGTTGGAATTGTTGAGTAGAACAACTTTACCATCAATTGGGATCCCAGGAATACCATGTAGGTAATGACTTGTTTCATGTTGTGCAGAAGAAGAAGATGGTTGTTGATGACTTTTTCTGGATTTTTTTTTAAAACCCTAAGTAGAGTATTGTAAATGGAAGAAGACATGGTTTGGCTTGCAAATTTTCTGAATTTGAAAACCCACTGTTTATCATCTTCATCCTTTAATGAAATGCAGCTGCTGCTCTTGTGTTGTTTGTCTGCTAACCAGTTTTGGTAATGAAATGCAGGTGCTTTCGGTCTTCCACACTGGTGATACTCCTGATAGTGGAAAAGTAGCAGGACAGGTGAGATCGGTGGGCCCAAGCAAAAAATTTATGGAAAAATAATACAAGGATTTTTCCTTGCCATTTTGAATTCCTCGTTCAAATTGGTTCTACTTCTACACTACAGTACTCTCTCTAGCCTAGTAGTAGTCTGGGACTCTGGTAGTGTGATTGATATGATTTATTGTAATTAAGGCCAATGGCATCGTCTGGTCTTTTCAAATTATGAAAATCAAGTAGTATTCGGTAATCTAGTTTACCAATTTCAGCAGCTCTGATTTTTTTTTTTATCAATATCCATTGCAAAATAGACCATATGCAAGCTGATACACTACAATTTAGCAGAGTTGTTTACCCATTGAACACAGAAATTAGAAGGCACTTGTTTCCCAGTCAAAACTAGATATTCTGTATCTAACAAACTCATGAAAAGGTATTGTGGATTTTAGACAATAGAGTTCAACATCACTGAATGATATCATCTTTGTTCTCCATTCTCATTGGTAGTTCGCCAAACAAAATCCACAACTTTTCATTGGTTGTTTCAAATTCTATACACGGGCGGAACTCATTTTTAAAACAAAACAACCAATACAAATGAAGGCATGGGATTTATTAACAATGTCAAAAATGGATTAGCAAACGCGATTCGTAGGATCGACGGTTCTATTCTACAAATGATAATGGCGCCGTGTTAAAACATAAGGCCTCAAGGATAGGCTTTCTTTTAGTCTGCAGTTGTTCCCAATCTTCCAATGCTATTTATATAAAGTACCGAACCGAATAGGAGAAAGCAGGTATATCCTGAAACTAAAGGACAGATGAAAGGTCTGTTTGTGTCTAGTATCGGTCAACTGATATATGGAGCATACCGCAAAGTTCAAACTATTCAAAGTAATAAAAAATCAAATAGAGTGAAAGCGAAAGTACCGTGGCAACCCTCAATTACAGTTATAAAGACGCTGCTATTGTCATCCTCCTCTCGCTTCCACAATAGTTCAATTCCATCCATGTGACCCATCCCAACCGCTGCTACAACTTTTCCTTGAAAACTTCTAAGGTTCGTAAACATAAACTTGTCTCTATCTTCAATCATCGCCTTAAACTGTGCCATTTAAAGTAGATTTGACAATTTAGTTTTGTTGTCTCTCTTCAAGAGGAAAAAGTCCAACACAAACTACTGTACAGTATATTAGGTATATTAGTATTGCAAGCAGAAAAGCAAAAGGAAATGACATTGATCGGTTAACGAATATAATTATACAGCAACGGAGAAGAAACTTGTGTAATTCAACTATGTTCTCAAGGAAACTTCATGAGTGACCAGAGAAACTTACAATCTCTGGACTAAGTTCTTTCTGAAAGCTATGTGTTTCCTGCACGAAGGATCTTGTATATTTGGCTTCACCCCTTACTCCAGTACTATATGCACTCCAAAGCCAGTAAAAAGAGGATACTTTACATAATTGTTGAAGAGTAACCTGCAAATAAAGTTATACATTTATAATTCCTGATCCAAAAAAGATTATGAGCCAAAGAGAAAACAGACAAAGTAAGGATTAGTACATCCATATCTTGATCGATGTAGAAACATCTTGCTCCTACTCTAGAAGATTCTTCGATTGCAACCAGGAAAACAAAGCCAAGGTTATAATATGACAAGAATATGCGAGGCATACAAAGAAAACAAATTTAAGCAATAGGCAAGTTCATATGCATTTCAAAACTTAATTGACAACTACCTTGAACTCCAGGCCTGGAAAAATACCATTTGCATGCGACCGGCGCTCCCGACAACTCTCAATGAAGATAACAAACTCCATGCACAGTCCACCTGCAGCTCTCATGGATCTGCGGAACAACATGTACAATGATGTATCATCTTCAGGTTTCCACTCCATGATCGCCATGGCACGTTCCTTGCACAGCTCAACCTGCAAATAGACATTGCGGATCTCTTCCTTAAATAAATCAAAGAAGTTAAAAGCTGGAGTATGTGCAGTAAGAAACTCTTACAAGAAGCATGTAAAATGAGTCCCCCTTAAAGTTCCTTTGCTGAAACTTAGGATAATGTACAAGCTCAATCACTATTTTATTTATGCAGAAACTCTCAATTATAAAACTAAATTGTAGAGTTCTAATGATGCATCACAGTCCCCACAAGAGACATTTGTAGCAGCTAGACCTTAAAGTGAATCCTTCAAACTGTCATGGTCTAGGTAACAAGGGAATGTAACTAAAGGCATGTTGAGGGATAGTAACTAAAGACATGCTGAGACAATTCGAGTTACTCCCTGAATATTTGTAACTTAAGAAACAACAATGAAACCCAATTGATATAATTGAAGGATGCTAAGATAATTCATAGGAAATGTGGGTTTCAAATGCAATAACAGTTATTTGTATCGCCATTTTGAGTCTCTAGTAAAGGGAACTTATTAATTGAGACTGTAATATGCGACGAAGATTTCAGTTGAGGTGAGAATGGCAATATATGCCATCTACTATGAAAGGTCAATATCATACGAAAAACAGTTTTGAAATTTCTGATTATGCAAAGCCAAACTATTTTAAGAAGAATATTATGAAATGAAAAATTTGCAATGGATCTAATTAAAACATGATCGATTGTACGAGAATAACTATAAGGAGCATTCCTACCGCAACAACATCAGGCCTTACATAATCTATCACCTGCATTGCAAAATAACAACTGCATTATTACTAAATAACATTTGAAGGCATTAGACGACATAAATGTACAAAAATATAAGTGAACCCATAATGTAAAATTGGGAATTCAAGAGAGTTAACCAGGTTCACAAGGGAGAACACTTTTCGTCAATATAGACCATGCAATGTCAATGATGTTATATTTTCATGAAGATACACATGCAAGAGCACAAATTACATTATGACTTGAGGTCAAAACTCATGTACATGCTAAATTACCCACAGGAAGAAAGAACCTCATTTTTCTGAGAACATATGAATGCAACATACAGAAGCAAGAAATAAAGCTTAGTAACCTCTTCCTTCATCACTCATCGGAGACTACTTAGATGAGTGCAAATCAACACATTATCTTTCTCATTCAGTGCAAAAAAAAGGGTTCCCAATCAAGATTAAAATTGATGATTCAAGGCTGAGGAAGATGGAAAGCTAACATAGAACAGAACCAAAACAAACCCTAACCCTCAAAAAAGAAAAGCAAAATTACATCCTTGACGGTTTCAGCACTCTGTTCAGAACCATGAACAGTCCCAATTAGATAGACTAGAGCCCCATTGCTGGAATTTTTGAGTAGAACAGCTTTACCATCAGTAGGAATACCATGTTGATAATGGGTTTCATCCTGTGCAAAAGAAGATGGTCGTCGATGAAATATACTTCTCAAATTTGTTATGAAAACCCTAAATAGATAATTGCAAATGAAAATCATGCTTGCAATAATCTGAAATTGAAAACCCACTACTGTTTTTCATCTTCTTCTTCTTCGCCATCCTTTAATTTAAGCTTCTTTTGTGTTGTTTGTCTGTTAATCCGTTTTGGTAATGAAATGCATATGCTGTTCGTCCTGAAAGAGGAAATAAAACAGAGGAAAATGAAAGAGGAAAGAACGAGGAAAAACAGCAACAATAACATTTCCAGGGTACTTCCGGTACTCGGTAGGGAAGTAGGAAAGGTGAGATCGGCGGGCCCACACCAAATCCCATTAGTGTCAATGGAGACCCACATTAATAAATTACCGTGTCTCAGACAGTAAAAAAGCAAGTGCCAACGCGGAATTATTATTCATTCCGCGTTTTTCTTCGGATTTCCATGTTCACTACACTTGGTAGAAAATTTATTTCGGAAGCAGACTTTAGTCCAAATATTTTTCGTTTGCGAAGATATATAAGTTGTGAAAATTTGGTTAGTCAGAGACTCAGAATGAATGAGTCAACTTTGTAAACAGAAATAATAACTGTAATGGTTTCATGCTGAAATTCAAAGAAATACGATTTTATTTTGAAACTAGTCAGATATGTATCCAATGAATCAAGTATAAAATGATACCTAACATGAATAGTTAGGAGTCAAATGCATAAACGAGTCAAACCTTGGGTCAAAGAACAAAAACAAATTGAAGCAAACTACAACCATATCACAGAGACAAGTAAATCTAACATCTGACTCAAACCGAGTGGAAGACCAAGTCACAGAGACAAGTAATTAGTCCACATCTTCTCAAACTACACCACCATATGAATCTGCAACATCCTATAGGTGTGACATTTGTCAGCCAAGACAAAAAAAATAAAGTCATTGTGTCTAGGCAGTGGAAACCAAATGTAGTCGAAATGTTTTTTTACAGATGGAGTCCAGACTAGACAATCGATACCTTCCTGGGGGGGGGGGGTTGAATGATTGTATTTTGACAAGACCATTAAGAAGATTCATAGCTTCATTTTTGAGTCCCTGACTAACCACATTTGCATGTTAAATTAGAGCAATTTAAAAATCGGGACGGCCCTACTCGTACATCATGTTTGCATGCTAAATCAATTTTACAAGAAAGATAGGTTAGCATCACATCCACAAATAGTCATGGTGAAATTTTTAAATCATAAATGCCAGATGTAATAGTAGCACAATACCCCCACAATCTTGAAAGAAGACTTATCCTGGTACCTGAGTTTCATTGCCGATCATATCATTTTGAATTGTAACTATTTGAACTCTACAAAGCTTCTACGGAAAGAGCATATATATATAGTGCAACACGCTAACAAAGCACGCCAAAATTCGTTTAAAGCATTACACATACGGTACAATACAACTATTTTGTATATTTCACAAAAGAGTGTTTATTCTAACTATTTTTTGATATTTTATCTTCGTTATGTCGAATTATTTCAATGATAACACATGTATAATACTTAATATGAAAATATTTATTTTGAAAAATGTGAAATAGATGTGCCATACAAAGCACAACACACACCAGAGCACGACACGCCTTAATAGTTGCGTATTCCGCGGTATTGGTCGATCTCCGATCCACAATTTTTGTGCATATACTGTGTTGCTCCGTAAGTCGAGCATGTCCAATTGAATTGATCACTTTTTTGTGGTTAATTTAGTTGTGTATTCCAATTGAACTAACCATGGGTTCTCTTGTGGTTATTTCAATTGAATTTCTTGGATACAAATTCATGTTTTTTATGTGATTTGGTTATATCCAAATAAATCCTTCTTTTCTTATAAAAGCAAGGGCGCCTTTGTTGTTCCTTCGGGAATGACATATTACGGGGGGGAGTTCTTTTTGAACTTGTGCTTAATTGCCAAATCTCTGTGGGGAGTGCAGCTGTGGAATATTATAGGGGTTATCTTGTATCTTTATAAACTCCTTGATGAATGCATTTAGCTTCGACTTTATGATGGCATCTAAATAAGTTGGTATGGTATTTTCTTTTGCTAATGAAGTATCTCTATGAACAATTCATGAGGATCCCACTAATTTTCGTACCTTTGCCAATTTATATTGACAAAAAGGGGGAGAATTAATGTGTAGTTTCATACTACAAATACATATGGTTTACGGATCATCATGTAAGGGGGAGTGGTTTTCATGTTGAGATGAAGTATTGACTAAGGGGAAGTGATACATATCACCATAGTATTGTTGTCAAAGTTGTGATACAATTGAACTTTGATACCGTGTAATGATACTATGACATTGTATAACAATGATCAAGAAAATTTGTTTTCTCATTGTTATCGCTACGGATCTTCAACAACTATGATGCTGAGTTGAACACGCTTAGAATCATGGAGTACTTGGAAGTAACGAAGTTTTCGAGTCGTGTTGAAGATGCCAAGGAGATCAAGCATTTGGATGAGAAGCTACAATTTTTATTTATTTTGTAATCCATATGCATTGATAGTTTTGTCACTAAAATTGACAAAGGGGGAGATTATTAGAGCACTTCTCGGTCGAACTCGCATGCGTTGCTATCTCAAGCATGTTTATCAATGTTAGTGATCAAAACTATAAGTCTTGATTTCTAGCCTATTTATAGATGTCTCGGACTAGGACATAGATTGTGTAGTTGAGCTTAGTTTTCACGGCGTTCATCATTTGAAGACGAAGAACTACTAAGGGGAGCTTGTGGATCTTCATCGACAAAAGGTATATGGAGACTTGAACTCATCTATCACTTGAAAAGTCTATTTCTACTATATCTACTATATTGAGACATAAGTCGTATTACGATATAGTTTTATGTCTACACATTTGACATTTCGAGCTGAGTTTATCTCGCTTACATATTTCTCGAAATATGTGTTGGAAAGCTTTCGCTTCGACCAAGTTCATCTTATATCATGTGAAAATTGCCGAGTAACATCTTACATAGTTTGTGTGATACAATCATTTGGTGTAGACTTGGAATGTTTCGATAATGATTATCTCAATATCTTGAAAATTGCTTTGATGCTAATAGTCACTACACCAAATTCCCGGATTCGTAACAGGCATTCGTAACGGCTTATGGGCCGTTACAAATTTCCCGTTACAAATGGCCGTTACAAAAAATTCGTAACAGGCTGAAGCCGTTACTAAAAATTAGTAACAGGGCTAAGCCGTTACGAAATTTTTTTTAGGCGTGCCAGTCACACGCTTGGTCACACTTGGATATTTTTTCCACCCAAAGCAGAAACAGGCAGAGGATATTTCCTCCCCCTCTTTATCTTACCCATACATCTCGAGTCTCGACTATTCCCCATTCTTCTTCATCTCTTTTTTTTTCTCCGCCTTGTCTCTCTTCTTTTATCTTTTGCCGATCAAAGCTTCTTCCATACGGATCTGCAGAGTTCTAATGAATGTGTCGGTATCCCAACAGAGTGTCCATGATATTTGCTTGTCCTGTACAAAGAGAGACGGAGAGAATAAGAAATTAGAGTTTCAGTGATAGATGGATCTCAAAAAATTAGGGTTTCAATACACAGAGAAAGTAGTGAAAACGAAGGGGAAAATTAACTTAAGTCTTGAGTATAGAGAAAAGAAAGCGAGAAAATGATGATTTAGATCTTAATCTTTCGGAGATGGGTTCATTTTTAAATCAAGTTTCGAGCGAAGTTTGTGAGTATTTTTACTGAGTGGGTTCGAGTTGAAATTGATGAGGAATTAGAGGATGAGCTGATGCTGCGAATCAGTGATGAAGAAAATGGATTTATGGAGTTGAAATTGATTTGGGGGATTTTCAAGTTGTTCAATGAGTTTGATTTGGTATGGACAAGAAGATTGAGATCGATGGGTTTTACTCGATTTGAGTTTTAACCCCCAGTATCCGTAAGAGATTAGTCACAGTGGATGTTTCTTTGTGAGAATTCAAGAATTGAAGAAGAAATTGTTTCCGTTGATTTGAGAGATGGTGGTACTGTGTTGATGGGTCCTGGTGGTGATTTAGGTTAGGTGAAGAAAGAGATGATGATACTGATTTTGGTTGTGTTGTGTAATTGAAGATCAGGGATGAAGAAGGATTGTTGTTCATTGTTGCTGTGGTGATGGTGAGTTTGTTTGATGTTGTCAAGTTCAGAGATAGAGATGTTCATTGAACAAGAGATGATCTAGTAGTTGTTGGTTGTAACTGAAGTGCTGAGAAGGTTCTGAAATGGAGTCAAAGGAACTGAAGATGGTGATAGATTGATACAACGAAGAATTAGGATTTGAGTTTTGAGAAGAAACTGAATGAAGTGTTTGTTGCCGTGACTGAATGGGAGTGTGTTTGAATGTTCATGCTTGTTTCATATTCAAATGCATTTGATGTGCTATTGAAGCTGGTTATGAAGCAGTCGCAGGAGATGGTTAAGTTTCAAATGATGGTGCTGAGAGTCAGAAGAACAATGGATTTGTGTATTGTTATAGATGGATGGGAAAATCGATGGGTTAAATCTGACTGGAAGAAGGATGAAAACATGGCTGGGGAGTGGAACTTTACTTCCAGTAAATGGGACGGTGATGCTAATGACAAAGGTAATGATATTTTACTCATTCTTTTTGAATCACATTAATATTTGTAGTCATTGCCCCGATCAAAAAATACGATGAGAAAGAAAGAGCAGGAGATAAGTGTCCATTACAAAGCTAAGCTATATTTCTATTGTCATGGCAAAGGTTTCTTATATAGCACGCATAAATACTCCAGATTAGGAAATCTAGCTTCCATATTGGAGGATAGACCGGGTTAGTACCTTGAGTTAGGGAGTAAAGATACTCAACAATATTATGTTGTTTGACAGATTTGACATAGCAGTTTCCTGTGGTAAGTTTCCTTGATTATCACGTATATCGATCAACTGTTTTTCCTTGCCATAGCATATCAATTCGCTGTGTTTCCTTGCCCTTGCGACAACTTCTTTACATTTACCGACTAAGGTTGCTATATCCCATGATATTTTTTCTTTACCGCAAGTGCTTTTTTTTTATCAGAAATCCATACCCCAAAGTCCCACCCTATGTGCAAGTATTTCTATGGAGAAGATTGGAGAATTTGATTCTTTATCCTCTTATTCGTGCTCTCTTTATCTCTGTTTCAAATTACCTAAAATAGCTTCGCTTCTATAGAATCTATGGAATTCCCCAAGAAATTAAGGCAGTGGCGGAACTAGATATTTAGTGCATCCCTGGCTTGATCAATCTCTTAGCCCTGGCTTAAGCCTAAAATTTGCACACACTTTATGGACCAATATAGAATAGGCTATAAAAACATGGACTTGGGCTGACTTGGAGAAATGCTCTCTTATGAGTTGTCTGGTAAGTTTCTTTGTATGATATAAGTGGTAGCTCCGGGGATTTTTGAATAGGTACATAGTAGTTCCCACCTGTTAGAAGTTGGAACCAACCGAAACTTGTGAGGTGTGTGGTTAAATTCTAGTTTTCCTCGTGACTTTAGAACCGAGAATGATTTGTATTACTAGTCTGGCTCTGGCAGGCTTTCTCCTAAGAGGGAATAATTTTCAATTTCCCCACCTCTGCAAAAGCAGTACTAGTCATGAGTAGTTTCCTAGTAAAGCAAAAAATTGACCTCATGCAATTATAACTCATTCATTTTGAATCATTACTCTCCTTCTCTCAACTAACACCCTCCTTTTCCATTTAACACATTGTTATCAATCTTCAAGTTTAACTAATATTTTTTCCGCTGCTAGGAATATTTGTTTATCTTATCTAAGGTTCCACTTTGAAACTACTCAATTCACAACTTTTGTGCCGCGTAGCTACTAATCTTTCAGTGTTGACTGACTCTAAGCTGTTCATGTGGTTGAACCACTTTCAGGTCATCACCACAAACGATCAATTAGAAATTAGACAAGACTTGATTATATTCGGATATTCCAATCAATTATTGACTTCTTAGTAAAACATTTTCTGATTTGTTTGATTAGGTATCCAAACCAGCAAAGACTACAGATTTTTTGCCATCTCCGCTGCATTCCTGAGTTCAGTAACAAAGGAAAGATATTGGTTTTCCAATTCAATGTTAAACACGAGCAAACGCTTGATTGTGGTGGTGGATACATGAAGTTGTGCAGTGATGACGTTTACCAGAAGAACTTTTATGGTGACACTCCGTACATGTAACTAATACTGGTTTGTAACTTTGTGTACAAGTGTTGGTTAAATAAGGTTCTAATATACCTGGCTTGATTGGGGTATACCCAGATTAATTGGGGTATACCCATTTTGTTCCCATCCAAAGGAGTGTGCTAAGGGGTGTCTAAAAGGTGTTAAAAGACCAAATTGCCCATACTAAGAAACCTTGCCACCAAAACATATAAAAAAATCAAAATCTTTCTTCTACACTCTAACTATGCATGTGAAATCAAAAAAAAAAAAAAAAAAAAAAAAAAAGAATCAAAACGAACCAAAAGTCGGCGGGTATATTTTGTCGACCTTGCCGACCTAAATATAGTCACTTGGGTATAAGGTTGAATAACATGCCGACTTTTCATCTCTAAATTTAGCAATTACAGGATCGGCAAGATATCCATATCTATACCTTGCCGACTTTTCATAACATCCATGACGACGACTGTAAATTTTTTTTCTACAAAATTTAAGCAGGTATTTTTGAAGACCTTGCTTAGGCTTATACCGCCGGCTGGGTATTTTTCTCAACAGCCGGGCGGGGTTTTTTTGTAGACCTTGCCGACTAATATTTTTCAATATCCCTCTCCTGTGTGTCAAAAAAAAAATAAAGTCGGCATGTTCTTCATTTAAATACCTTGCCGACTTATACCATCCTTGGCGGTTTTTTTTCACCAAATGCAGGGGTTTTTTTATGGACCTTGCCGACTAATATTTTTCAATAGCCATCTCCCCGTGTGTCAAAAACAATAAAGTCGGCATGTTCTTCATTTAAATACGTTGCCGCCTAAAATTGGTCGGCATTTTATTCAAACAAAGACCATGCTTGGCCATATATAGCCTAAGACCTTATTCAAACGTATATCTTGCCGACCTTTGACATTTTTGAAAACCAATTTTTTTATCGAAATCGAACTCATAAGACGGATTAAAGGTTTAACCTCTGGATTTTCATTTTCAAAATTTTAATCTAAACTCAATTAATTAACCTAATCAATTTTTTAGTGTTAATTAAACAAGGGCATATTAGCCATTTTGAAAATACAAGGTTAAGGGGTGGCTTGGCTTTACTTCAAAATGACCATATTTTGTCTCATTGGGTATACCCCAATCAAGCCAGGCTAATATAGTAAATTGGCCTAATATTTATTTATGTATTACCAGACACATATTAAAATCTCTAAAATTCCTTATTTGTTTCATCATGTACAGTTCAATTTCTCTGTTCACGGTATACCATATATCGCATCTTCTCCATTTAATAGTTTCTTTGTTTATATTGATTATTTTTCTTGAAATATAGATAATTGCTTATATAGCTTAGATTGTCAATAGGTTACTCTACTTCCATTATATATATAAGTATCAATTGACTGCATTTCTTATATACAGTGAATGAAAAGTGGGATCCCAAGCATGACGCACGCCATGTTACAGAATAAGGATGCAGATATATGCCTTTGGTAAGTGTATTTATCTATCTCTCTGTACGAGCCCGACATTAATTTCTTCTCACAGGTGAGTTTGAGGTATCATTGCAGACTATGGACTGCCTTTGATGGTTCTTGTTTGGACAACTATTCAATACATCCCAGCCAATAATGTTCCACATGGTATCATTTGGTAGTGCACGATAATAGTAACACCTGAATATACTAGTACTTGACTTGACTTCTAGTTCTAAAATGTTTAATAAATTCTCACATTGTTCTGTTGTTGCTCTGCTTTCTGACTTGTTAGTTTCAAATGCACTGTTGAGTTTAATGGTCGAGATATTTTTGGTGTGGTACGCGTGGCCCAAGTGAGCATGGAATTAGCAAGATTCGAAGAAAACTTCAGTGGATTGTCACCTAGAAAACATGGATGGACTATAATGAGTATGGGGATTTGACTAGAAAAGTGGCAAGTACTGGGGAAGTGTTCAATTCAATCCAATAAAAATAACTGGAAAGGTTTGCCCCTGAATTTTTTAATAGTAATGTACTAATATTTCCTAGCAATACGAAATGCAGAAAAACTAAAAATGCTAAAATTGAAAGACACTAAATTTAGGTTCACTTAACACCTCAGGTGTGAACTGTGGTTACCAGGCTCTCTTTTTAATCAAGCCTAACGCTACTAGGCACAATTTAATAGTGAGCCTTGGTCACTTTAATAATGATACTAGTACTAAGCGTGGTTTCAAACAACTACGCTGGCAGAATTTGACTATCAGCATAATGATTTGACTCTTAGCTATGTTTTGCACTCTTCACTGCGGGTCAAAGTTAAGATTTTTTTTTTTTTTTTTTTTTTGTTCTGTAACTCTACATTGTGAAATGACCATATATAATGTCTACAACTAGGGTTGTGTTGAAGATTCTACATGAAGACCAAACTATTATATAACATAACGTTGTATTCAGCTAAATAATGCTTATTGGAAATTCTAGTAATTTTATTTTGTTTGTTTTTATTCATCTTGACTTGGACAGAACTCAGTGGATCTAGGATAATTAAACACAGGCAAGATGTACAGAATGAATTTCATGAGGAGATACATCATTCATTAACTCTGCATCAGATTCATTGATTCAGGTCGAAGGCAAACCTCAAGCATCACACTCCCTATCCCTGTTAGACCACGGTATGATGTCATCTTCCCATCGAATTTATTAGCAAATCCACAACGTGCATCCACTGTCACTCCCAGCCCAAAATCACAACCATAAATGTAAATCTAGGTGAATTTCCCATCAGTACGGTAGCATTATCTAACAAAGGCCCCATCTTAAGTATATATGGTTGGGTTTGGATGAGAAGGTGCGGGTTTCTGAAAGAGAAGACCATCTTGAATGTAATGTAAATTGAAAACTGGCAGATCCCATGGAGTCAAATAGCGTGGTTTCTTCGACTCTTCTAAAACTTGGTATGGTTTGATGGTGCACTTTGAGATTTGCAGAACATCTTTTTACTAGTTTGTGGATTCATTTGGTAACTTACAGAAATTGGCAGAATCTGAAAAGGTGGAGTGGGATGAAAGTTTTCTTTGTGACTGTCAGACTGATCTTCTCTTTATATGCTGAATGTCATTATGACTAATGTAATAGACATATCCCAATACTTTCTATTAAGTGTTCTTGGGACGTTGTAGTTTTACTAATAGTAACAGGGATTTTGTTTCGAATCGATAATTATTAAGAGAGAATTTCTTTTAATATCATCAAGAGATTAGTGGATGGCTAAAACCATTTTTCTTTTGATTCAGGTGGTTACACCTTGCCAGATCGAGCAACATGCAGGTGGTACAAAGGAACACCCTGAGGAGTATATTTACATGGAGAATGGTAGCAGCTTTAAAGAAGAGTATTGGGTTTGTTGAAGGATATTCCCTTGGAGAAGCTGAAGGCAACAATTCAAAGTGCAATTTCCAATGCACACGTGAAAAACACAAGTTCCTGTATGTATTATAAAGGTGAGATTTAGGTCACAAGTGTTACTCCATTTTAAGATTTCCACTTAGAGCATCATACTGAAAATTCGATACTCTAATTATCTGTAGGACCTCTTTCTGGAACTAAAAGGGTTGTGCAAGTATGCAATAAATGCCCGGAAGCCGGGAGATCTTGTGCAAGCCCATTTCGTAAAACCGGTGATGATACTTAAACATGAGAGGTATGATAATCTTTTGCTCGGATATCCTTCAACAAACAGTTTTATTCTGATATCCTTCAACAAACAGTTTTATTGTTTTCTAAAACGAATAAAAGTATTCAATTTTTTTAGGCAGTAAGTTTGTATTTGTATGTATTCCTTTAGAAAGTTTCTTTGAGAAATTTGGTACTTAGAGAAATTTCAGTTTCTTTGTTATATGAACCTGAGATGAATTGAATGAATGTGATTATGAATTGAATGAATGTTATTTTGCATAGATTGAAGAAATTGTTGTTGAGTGTGGTCATGAATGTATTGAATTTAGAATTACGGCATATTTCCGGCAGAAAAATTATTGCCGGTCAGCTTTGACCTGGTCAAAATTAGTAAATATTGACCAATTTTGACTAGGTCAAGGTTGACCGGCAGTAATTTTTTTGCTGTTACAAAAAAGTTCGTAACGGCTCTAAGCTGTTACAACAACTCTGTTGCAAAAAAAAATTCGTAACGCCCTGAAATTTGTTACCACGTGGCAAATTCGTAACGGCTCTTGCCTGTTACGAGGGCCGTTACAAAAAAAATTCGTAGCGGCCACAAATTTGTTACAAAAAAATGTAACACCCACTTTTTCAACAGGCGAGGGCCGTTACAACCCGTTTTAGTAACGGCCTGGTTCTGTTTCTAATCCCAGAATTTGGTGTAGTGAGTGTGTGAAAACGGCTATTGCCATCCTCTAAGAATGTTTTAATGATTGAAATAAAGAGCTTAGAATCATGTAACCATCTTTAGATATAATCATATAGTGTGTTCGCAAATTTTTGTATAAGTCCAAAACCGGGAACCAAATGTATACATACTTGTGTGTGTACTAAATGGTTGTTGGAGACTGGATAAGTATGCGTACACGTCTGCATACTAGCGGAAGTTCACGTCCGTGAATTTATGCTGAGTTTGGAAATAAAAACCAACTCAAACCAGTTACCTAAGTATGCGTACCCATACTAACGGAAAGTTCACGTCCGTGAATTTATGCTGAGTTTGAAAACCAAAAAAAACTCAAATCCGGTTACTTAAGTACGCATACCCGTATGCATACTTAAGTGGTTACTTTATAAAATCGGTTGTACATGAACCTAAACATTTATAAACTAAGGAATGCAATCTTGCAAATCGTGGCTATAATGTTCATGTATTGATTCGAGTGAATCAAACCGATTTTGCTTCAATTGTGTTTTTGTATACTTCTATGAGAATATAGCAATTGAACGGCTCTTTAACTAGTTTCATTTGAGTCATTTGAACTAGTTATGGTTAAGATGAATAAGGTTGATATGAGAGTAATCATATGGCTAACCTCGGTTAATTATTTGTGAACCAACATGGTGTACACGTATAGGTACGGTTACATAAACCTAACGGTTGAAAGATATTAGCTTGGTTGAATCAGGTTTTTCATCTAACGGTGAATATTGAATGCTTTGTTACCAAGGTAAATTGGATTACAGAACCTGATTTCAAAACTATATAAAGGAGAACTCTAGCAACTGGAAAACCTAATCCCCACACCTTCTGTGTGTTACTAGTTGCATAACTATAGTCGATTCTCCTTTAACCTTAGGTTTCTATCGAGACCCTGTAGGTTAACGACTTCAAAGACTTCATTGGGATTATGAAGCCAGACCTAACTATTTCTCTTGTAGTTGCGTGTTCTGATCTTGCCCGATTCTATCGTATTGAGTATAATTGAAATAATTGACTCGAGATTAATTATCTGATAGGCAAGATAAAAGTAATCACAAACATCTTCGTCTCATCGTTTGTGATTCCAAAAGACGGAACAAAAACTCTTGGGTATTTTTGTGGGAGACAGATTTATTCAATCCTATAGACTTTTCTGTGTGAGAAATATTTGTTTATCAAGTCTTCGACTTTTGGTCGTAGCAACTCTTGGTTGTGGGTGAGATCAACTAAGGGAATCAAGTGCGTAGTATCCTGCTGGGATCAGAGACGTAAGGAGCGCAACCGTACCTTGAATCAGTGTGAGATTCATTAGGGTTCAACTACAGTCCAGTCCGAAGTTAATTGGTAGTAGGCTAGAGTCTATATCGTCTTAATACAATGTGGTGTTCAATCTGTACTAGGTCCCGGGGTTTTTCTGCATTTGCGGTTTCCTCGTTAACAAAATTCAGGTGTATGTGTTATTTATTTTTCGCGTTATATTTTGTTATATAATTGAAATATCACAGGTTGTGCGTTAAGATCAATCAATTAGAATATCCAACATTTTGTTGTTGATTTACATTGATTGACACTTGAATATTTATCTTTGGTACCGTTCAAGTTGTTTCACATAATAATCGTGCTCATGGATTTCTATCTCATTTGTTTTGTTGATTACATTGTAAACGTATATATTAAACTCTTTGATATACGTTACTCTAGATTGAGTCTGACTGCTAGTTGATTCTCTAGAAAGTGTATTGGAGTAAGTCCTCTCAGATTACCAAACGAATTGTTGGGTGTGGTTGTTAGACCCCTGCATTTTCAATTTCCTTTTATGATGGCATGTTTCTTAGCCTCGTATCTTGCTGGTAAGGATTAGATAATTTTCATCACAATGTTCTTTTGGGAGATAGTCTTACCTAATGCAAAACAAGCATTAACAATACTAGACACCTTTTGACTAAATTCCTCAAACAAATCCTCATCAGACATATAGAGGTTTTCCCAGTTAGAAGTTAGGTTTTGAAGCCTAGCATCTTTATCTGAGGTATCTTCTTCAAATACGGTTTCTAAGATATCCCAAGCATCTTTAGACTTAGTGCACGAGGTCACACGGTGCTGAAGATCCGTGTTTATGGCTTGGATAATAGCTTTTAACCCGTCTCAATTATGCTTTGTAGCAGTTATCTCGGTTTCACTATATTGTATCAATGACTTTACAACAACTGCTTGATAGACGCATTTATGTGTCTATTTTCATCTCGATTTCTTATATTGTTAGTACCCATTTTTGTACTTATTATGGTGTTTTGTGTATTTGTAGGTATTTTTGAGCAATAAACGTCTTTGGAGAAATCGGCTCGAAAAGTTGCACCCGGATACCTACTATTCGAACTCTCAGTTTAGATAAGGGGCACCCAATTGATAAGGGGCACCCCATGGCTATTTGCACCCAAAAATAATTGTTTCCGCCCCAGTTGCTTATAGGACTCCACTTTCGGATAGGGGGAGGTCATCTTTTACATTTTGATTTTTCAAAATTGGCGGGAAACTGTTGCAGTGAAGAACAGATTTGGGTTTGGATTTTGGACGTGATCTTAAGAGATTCAATCACTAAACTCGATTGCGCTGGACCTGTTTAGCTTTAACAGGGACTGTATGACTGTTTGAGTCGACTGAACTGGGCTTTATCATCGAGATCAAGCTACACAGAGGCGGGAAGAATAATATTCACGTGCGAACTCCCTGAGTTGGATTTAGACGAGATTTTATGATGGATTTTCTTCGGACCAAGTTAGTTTGGGCCTGTTTTATCAAATAGTGTTGCTATGGGTTTTGGAATCAGAGAATAAGGAAGTTTCGAGAAAACAGAGACATGAGAATATCACGGGTTATATGATGCATTTTTGGAAGGAACTTGGTGGCTCAGGGAGGAAATCTGGTCGTAGAGATCTCTTTCTATCTTTAAAATAGTTTTGATCGAGTCAGGGACGCGAAGAAAAGTGAAGAAAAGGGAGAAAGAAATCCCGTGACCCGCGGGAGAGGAAAAGAAAATAACCGCGAGATATTTTAGAGATTCTTGAGATATTTTTAGCCCTGTTTTGTATAAATAGGGTGGCGGAGGTTCAGAGAAGTAGGTCGGGAGTTTGGGGTCGATTGGGAGGCCACAGAGGTGAAGGATAGAAGTGCATAGAATTATTTCTACTGCTGCAGTTCATAAGAACACGAAGAACATTGGACTAACAGAAACAGTCGCAGTTGTGCTACACCAGAAAACTATCTTTCTTCGACAGTCTTAGAATCTTGTAACAGTGATTTCTGTAACACCATTACAGCGTTGCAAATCTCTGTTTTATACAATTTCTTCAATAAAACACCTTTTTGAGCTATGGATTATTATTTTGTGTGTGTTTTTGATATGAGGAGCTAAACCCCATCACTGGGATGACGGAGGAAGCCTTATCACAATTTTTTTTGGTAACTATAATTGATTCTTTATGACTTTTACACTTGTTTTAATTGATTTATGATTTTTCTTGATTAATTGTGATTTTGTCTGATAGCGTATGCTTAGTCTAAGAACTCTTGATGCGCTATGCTTATGATTTACATCTAATTCTTTATAAAATATACTTTTGGTAATGAAAAGAGTCAACAAAAGAGCTATAATTGTTATGAGTCATTATATGAACCAATTGAATGTGATTAATGGTGGAATCCGAAGTCCTAGTATCTCTCGATATCGTGACAAACTTGTGTAAATATTATCTTTATTTTTAGAGTTTTATATTTTTAAGTCTTAAATCGAGTCTTTACAAGTCTGAGTTGAATGAATCTTTACTACCACTTTCTACAACTTGTTTAAATCACACCAATTTTTGGCGCCGCTGCCGGGGACTTGTATTCAAATTTGTTTTAGGTTTATTTTTATTATTTTTTGTTCTTTTTTACGCGTTTTGGTGTTTTTCGATTCTTTTCAGATTTGAAGCGAAGCGAAAAGGAAAGAAAAAATTCTATAAAAGGAAAGCATCGCCAAAGAAGGAAAGAAAAGAGGAGTCCAGGGCGTGAAGAAGATTTTGTACATATTTATTTTATTTAGACTTTATTTCTTTTTATTTTTAGAAACTGTAAATAGGGTTTCATTGTTGTAATTTTTCTTTTTATTTTTGGACTTGGACATTATTTTTGAAACCCTAAGTAAGGGTTAAAAATTAAATATAAACTGTTTACAGGGAAGGACGACAGTTACGATACTGTCTCGGCCCCTCGGGTTCGTACACTGACATCGGAGTCGGTGGCCTGGGTCGACTTCAACGGTTCATTGCCCGTCTGGTACGGGAGGTAAGACTCTATCCACCCACGAATCCCCTGTCAGTGGGTTTTATTTTGTGTGACAACTCACACCCCTGCAAATAGAATGTCGAATTGGTATTATAATAGCCAATACAACGAATATCCGATTGAGTTTCAAAATGGACGTTACTACTTTGACCATAGTGTGAATAGTGGTTGGGAACATCAGCCTTTTCAAGGTTATGTCTCATACCATGATGATCTCAATTACTATCCACACACGCACGGGTCATACGAGCAAAATTCTTATATTTTTCCTTTAGAAGAGTCTCTCAGGAAATTAGAGGAGGCGACAAGTTAGCTAAGATGAATAACTTAGTTTATGATGAAATAAAACTTTCTATAGAGGAATCCCTCAAGATGATAGCTGAGACGAACGAAATAATTGCTCGAAATAATCTTGATTTCCAATACAGTGTTTCCAATAATACCCTTGAAAATGAGGATAGTTATTTGCATAATCAAGATGACGAGGATAAAATTAGTAACACTACTTGTTTATATGAGGTTCAACCATTTTCATGTTATTATAATGACGATTATGATGAGGATAGTGTTGATGAAGAATTTGAAATAAGTAGGCATAGTGATCAGGAATTTGTTACTCCAATTGAGCTTAATAATGATAATGTTTCTAGTTCAAATCCAAATAAATTTTAATAATTATTACCTATTCAAAAGGACGAGGATTTGACTAGAGATACCCCAGTTTTAGACGATGTAGTATTTCCTTATGATTACGAAGCTGATGATAGTTTTGAGGAACGAGTTTATTCTGAGAATACTGTTTTAAAGTCTAGCGATTTAGAAATATTAGCCTTAGACAAATAAGATAGACTCGTAGAGAGCTCAAATATGAGTGAGGATGAACCTGACTTAGAAGAATCGATTGACCATTTTCAGGAATCAGATGACCTTGAAATTAGGAAAGTTGTGACTAGTCTTTCTAGAGACACTGAAAACTCTAAGTTTGGGGGTGATTATCATTCTCCACGTGCTTTAACTCTTAGAAAGGTCCCTCACTTGGGACTTGACATATGTGCCTCAACCATTTTAAAAGATTATCTTCATTCACGTTTTCCGAACCTAGTGATGTCCATAAGGAAGTTCGGTTGTTTAGAAACCCATCCTCTCCGGTTGATGTGGTTTATTCAAAGCTATGATACCCAGTTTGACTTTGTTTTCCCACCAAATATTTTTTAACCAAAGTGGGAACGTATAAGTTTCGTATGTGTCAATTGTTTAGTTTTGAGACTAAACCTAAGTACTTTAGGAAATTAGTATCGACACATTTTATTATGATTGACCGCCGCCATCGTGGTCAATTGTGTGAATCAAAACCGATTGACTTTAAGGATCCGCAATTATTCAGGTTATTATTATGTGCTTCTAAGTTCTTATTTGAGTTTTTGAGACTTTACAACCCGAACCGATCTTAGCTTTGAGGAATTCCAAAGACATGAAAATATTTTATCTCGACCCTGTTATAGAGCCTGAAACTGAACCACAGCTAGATGTAGTTGTCTTAAACATGAAACTAGACAAGGGTTTGCTTTATTTGTCCATTTTATGTTGCATATTCCTTTTATTTGTGATAGCTCTATTTGGTTTTGATGACCCACATAAATTTCGGCTATTACTTTATGATTCTATGAGGTGACTAATCCCTTCTTAGTCTGGCTGAAGACGTTAAACTTAGCACTTCTTGGGAGGTAACCCAATATTCATGCGACACGGTAATATCTTTCCTTATCTCTTTTGCTTCAAATGGTAACAGTTTCTCTTTGTTCATGCTTTTAATTTCATCTTTAGAACATTGAGGACAATGTTAGATTTAAGTTTGGGGGTATGGGAGAAACTTTTTGTTAGTTGCAATAAATAAACTCCAGAGCCTAGAAATTTATGCTTATTAAGGATGGCACTAACCAATCTAAGTGGATGGAAGCATTTTGGTTGTAGGAGTTGAGGAACCAATCTGATTAGATGGAAACACCTAAAGAGTCTATTCATAAAAGCACAGAGCTCTGGTGTTAGAATTTGAGAAAAAAAAACATGGTAGTTTCGCCATATCTCCTTGAATCCTTTTCACTTCTATTATTATTTTGTTTTCTTTAAAATATGTTTCTCTAAGTGATTAGGTGGGGCTCACGATTCAAGTTGTTACCACTGCTATGGTGAAATAGAGTGATTGAGATACCAAAAAAAAAAAAAGTGAAAAAGTGAAAAAAAAAAAATTATGAAATATGAAAAAAAAAGAGAGAAAAAATATATATATTGAGACCAGACCATCAGACCAAACGGAATAAAGTGTTCAATAAAATCGACCGTTGGTTCCCTTGTATATGCCAGACGAGTTGATCTAGAGTTAGGATTATCAACCACCGGATTCCCTTGTATATGCCAGTGTGTTGATATTAATCCAGACCAGTATCTCAGTCCATTATGATAGCTTCGTTTTGGCAGTGGCCTTCAGACAGATATGAGAAACACTGTTCACCTTAGTTAACATCAAAACCATATACATTTTTCTCTACATCCATCTTCTTAATATATCCATGTGATTGGTTGACTCCGGCTTATGATGTCCGTAAACTATCTCGAGTAGAGCTCACATTTATATATGAATTTTAGTATGCTTGAGTGCAAACTCGTGTACATCAATTGGAATTTCGCATCAGGGTACTTCCTCATGTAGTCAATAAGTATGCCAACCAAGGAGATTTTTTAGTGCCTTCCAAGGTTCTGCGTAGATAGTTGGGGTCTGGAGTATAAAGGTTTTGTGGGTACACCTCTGGTAAACCCTCCCGAGACTATAACTCGGCCACTAGGGCCACCTAGGGGTTTAAAGGCTTATTGCATACGCTAAATGCAATCGACGATGCCTGCGACAGTGAGTTAGGATATTATTTTCTATTTTAGATTTGCTCGAGGACTAGCAAATAATACAGCTCCGTCTACAACAACTGTTGGTGCGCTATATCCAAAAGCTACAATTTTCTATGTCTCAAAGTCACGGGCTTGTAGAAAGGAACGCACAACGATTTTCCACCATAAGTAAGTTGAGCCATCAAATGCTGGTGGTACGTTTATTGAGATTGCACTCCTGTCCATATAGTCAGACTGCTTCAAACACCGACTTATTAGGTCTTGTTTGCCTGCTCTGATACCAATTGAAAACACTGGGGGTACCAAAATACACCACCAACTTTTTCGTAGGAAATATGTATGGAATAACTCAACACAACTCCGAGAGTACAAACTCAATCAAGGAAAGTGTCTAGAGTTATATCTCTCTCTCTAACGTTTATAGAACCGAATCCGTGAACCTAACTACAAAGAAAGTTCTTGGACGGTACCAAAGACCAATATCCAAGGATCAATCAAGTCTTATCCAACAAACAAGGTTGGACCTATCTATTGTGATTGATCAACACACAACCAGTGATATTTTAATTATAAAGATAAACAATATAATGCGGGAAAAAAAAATAACACATACACCAGAAATTTTGTTAACGGGGAAACAGCAAATACAGAAAAACACTGGGACCTTGTCCTTAACTTCGGTCTGGAATGTAGTTGAGCCCGAATTCAGTCTCCCACTGATTCAGGTACAGTCACGCTCTTTACGCCTCTTGAATCCCAGCAAGACTCTACGCAGTTGATTTCCTTAGATATCTCACACCAACTAAGAGTTGTTTCAACTCAATTGAGGACTTTAAACCAAATATGCCTCCCACAGATTAAGCCTACGATTGATTTCTGATTTACGATATAAACGGATGATTAGATCAAACGATAGATCTAGGTGATGAAAATCGATAGCAACTTGACAAAAGTCTGGCTATCCTCAAAATCCGAATTTATGCAACCCGAAGTGCAACCCAGATTATTATTCATTTCACAAGTATAAAACTTGCGAAATTAGCAAAGTCTGAGACGAAGAGAACTTTGATGATTATTATTTATCTTGATCGTTGGAGCAAGCTCTACAAACAATCAAGATCAGGATACTCGAGTTATCAAGATAAAAGATACATGGATATGTCTTCACGAATCCCAGTGAAGTATTTGTAGTCGCTAAACCCTAAAAGGATTTATGGAGAGGACGACTTTATATACAACTAGGATACACCAAAAAGTAGTATCAGGATTCAAAAATCCAAGTTGCGAAAAGTTCTCGTTATATATACTTCAAAGCCTGGGTTGCTTTAGGTTTAAGCTAAGATAGCTTTGCAACCAAGCAAACAATATTCATCGTTAGATGAAATCTTCGAATCTTATTCCTATATACAAGATATACACTTTGTTTAGGTAAACCGTAAACGAACCATGTATAAATACTATGTTCAACATGGTTAGCCGAATCTAGCCGATTTGAACTTTAAAAGCTTAACACTCATTTTCATGTTCACTAAGACATTAATCTTGAGACACAATCATGTGATCAAATGAGTGTAGTGTTAATTAGTGAATTGATCAAATGTAAATCATTTCATAAAAATAATTTTAATTGCAATTGAATCATAATCGATATAGTTGGTAAATGTACAAGGTACAATTACTTGAATCGTTCGTGAGTCGGCTGAGTCACAGTATGCGGACGGGTTTGCAAACTTATAAGCAATAACCGAGTTCCGGAGTTGACAGAACTTTTACAGTTCACGTACCGGTTTGCAAACTTAGATGCAACTCAAAGTTCCGAAGTTGACAGAACTTTTTCAGTTCACGTACCGGTTTGCAAACTTAAGACTTTTCTCGGTTTCGGAGTTCACAGAATTTTTTCAGTTCATGTACCGGTTTGGGTACTAACTGGTTCTAGAACATATAACTGTATTGGCTCGCATACCTCCTTGATTATTTTGACCCGGTTCCCTTACCACAGTTCTAAAATGGTTTGCATACGAATATGCATACCTATCCGGACCACGAAACAAACATATTTTCCCATGATGTACATACGAATATGTAATCACACAAATATAAAAGTCGATATAAAGATACTCCGATACGTGTACAAGTACATGTAATACGGCTTCAGAGATATAATTGTTTTCTGAGTTTGTAAAACTGATAACACTGTCTTGTATTCCGAATATAGTAGTTCTATATTTCTCTAAATCATTTCGAAAAATTCCTGAATAACATCAATGATACATATCACTGTTCCAGTCTATTTTTAAATGATAAACTTGAATCGTAATTTGGTTCCAAACAACAGATTGTTCTCCACCGAAATTTAATCAAGTTCATTAAGCTTAGTCATTATATTTTGAGAAATTCATAAACTAAATAATTAGTTCTCGACTCAAAATTATGCTAGTCTAATTAGTTATGTTACAATCGTTTCAAGGATAGAAAGTTGAATATAACTTGAGAAATAGGTGGTTCAGTCTTCACTTACCTTTTGTTGATGAAGTTCTCCAAAAGCTTCAGTTGATCTTCGCTTTCAAATGGTAGAACGCAAATGATGACTGGTTCATTTCTCAACTATCTCTATCCTAGACCGAGACTTAACTAATTGTAGACTAGAAATCAAGATATAGTTTTGACAACTAAATTTGACAATAAGCTTGATATAGCAACACTTGTGAGTTCGACCAATCAATGCTCTAACAATGGTATTTGCCTTAACCGTATGTAAAACAATTTTCCGGTTGTTATATGGTGGTCTATTTGAGAAGAATGAAACAAAAGGATATTTCACCGTATAAAAAGAAACATTTGACAAGTTTGATTAGAGATATAAAAGTTCAGGCATTTTATGGAGAGTAAGACATTAAAATGCTAGGAATAATGATCAACATGGTGACAACATTATGGACACAAATATCTATAACTAACATTGAATTGGCTTTGAAAAGCTTCTTATTGGTTTTAAATTTTGCTCTCTTGTTTTCCTTATATTTAGGGGACTGAATTCCATTTTGATTTCCTTTTTTGTACTAGTTGTTTTGTGCTAGTGCCTATTTTTCAATGAAAATTTCTTATATTTTAGGTAATTTTTAGATATTGTATATATTCGGTTATCTTTTTAAAATTTAAATCAAATTAAAACAAAACAAAAAAGGCTAATTTTATTCAATTTAAGCAAAAAGGAAAAACTTAATTAGGTAGCTATATGTTTAAAAAAGTCAATGAAATTGTGTTATTTCGTGAAAGAGTGTGCACAAAATTAAACTTTGCATCGGTGGTTCCACAAAAAAAAAAAAAAACTACCGTGTATGATTGAGGAGTGGTATGCAAGTGCGAAACACACCCATAATCGCTTGTCCATCCCGAAACTCATTACGTGTTTTTCTTTAGATTTCAAAATCGTTTAACCTATCTTAATAGAACTACTTTGGAATCGGACATGATTCCACTTTTTCGCCAAGGTGTAGAGTCGGTCATTTCAATGTTTCTTTTCTTTTTTCCGAAAGGCAGACTCTAAACCAAAGACGTACAATGATTTCACAAAAAATGCACGATATCATCGCGTGTTTTGTTATTTTAGCCTATTTTTATTTAATTCTTTTTTTTTAATCTCCAAGCCTTGAATTCCACTTTCCTTTTTATCATGTTTTTTTTTTCCCAACAAGGATTGATCTCGCATTTCGAAATTCTTTTCATTCACAATCACAATATCTAGTTCCAAAATATGTTCTAATATTTATTATAAACCTTATGAATTGATTTTTTTTTTTCGATAAAATATTAATGATTTTATTAAGAAGGATCAGGAGCTAACAACTTGGTGTTGATGGTGGTTTTTAGCTTAGGGGTAAAATCATAAAACCCTAGTCAGACAATGACGTCACAAAACTTGAGTAATAATGTCCAAACCAAGCACATTTATTGAACCCTTTAATTTGTCTCATGAAAATTACCGTGGTACATTTTTTAATGCTAATTAGGGTTTCGACAGGCCAAAACCCTAATTCTCACACCGCATGTGCCAATGGCTAACCATGCCAGCCACACCTATCTCGCCAAGGCATGCCAACCATGCTAGCCGCACCCCTGTGCCAATGGCAAACCATGCCATCCACACCTACCGCGACAGGGCATGCCAACCATGCTAGCCGCACCCCAGTGCCAATGGCAAACCATGCCAGCCACACCTACCGCGCCAGGACATTCCAACCATGCTAGCCGCACTCCTGTGCCAATGGCAAACCATGCCATCCACACCTACCGTGCCATGCCAAACGCACCTTTCCATGGCCCCATGCCAACCTAGCCGCGCCACCTTGCTGGCCTTCCCTACGCGGCTACCAAAAACGGGCGTGCGACAATCAACGGTCGCCCTTCAATACCAGGAGCAAATCCTAGCCGTCTGAGGTCACCAAACAACCTTTGGCCCAAAACCCTAGCTTGGTCACGAACCTAGCTTGGTCTCGCCAAACCTTGGCCCCACATGCCAAGCCAAACCGCCCCTAGCCAAGCTAGCCACGCCACGCGCCCATGTCAAACCCTTGGCCCCACATGCCAAGCCAAACCACACCTATCCAAGCTAGCCACGCCATGCGCCCATGGCAAACTCTTGGCCCCAGATACCAAGCCAAACCGCACCTAGCCAAGATAGCCACACCATGTGCCCATGGCAAACCCTTGGCCCCACATGCCAAGCCAAACCGCACCTAGCCAAGCTATCCACGCCATGCGCCCATGGCAAACCCTTGGCCCAAATTCCAAGCCAAACCGCACCTAGCCAAGCTAGCCACGCCATGCGCCCATGGCAAACCCTTGGCCCCACATGCCAAGCCAAACCGCACCTAGCCAAGCTAGCCACACCATGCGCCAATGGAAAACCCTTGGCCCCACATGCCAAGCCAAACCGCAACTAGCCAAGCTAGCCACACCATATGCCCATGGCAAACCCTTGGCCCCGCCATGCCAATCCAAACCACACCCTTCCTTGGCCCTAGCCAACATAGCCGCGTCACCATGCTGGCCTTCCGCACACGGCTACCCAAGCGAAGGCGTGCAACAATCAATGGTTGCACTTCAATCCCAGGAGCAAATCCTATCCATACAAGGTTACCATACAATGCATGGTAACCTTTGGCCTGAAATCCTAAGTTTAGCCACGCCAAACCATGCCATTCCAACGGCATGCCAACATAACCGCGCCACCATGATGGCCTTCCCTACATGGCTAACCAAGCAAAGGCGTGCAACAATCAATGGTTTCCCTTCAATCCCAAGAGAAAATCCTATCCATCCAAGGTTACCAGACCACACATGGTAACTTTTGACCCAAAACCCTAGTTTGGTCACACCAAACCGCGCCAGAACATGCCACGCCAATAACGTGCCAACCTAGCCGTGCCACCATGCTGGCATTCCCTACACGGCTACCAAAATGAAGGCGTGCGACAATCAACGGTCCCCCTTCAATCCCAGGAGCAAATCCTATCCATCCAAGGTTACCAAACAACGCATGGTAACCTTTGGCGAAATACCTAAGTTTGGCCACGCCAAACCATGCCATGCCAACGGAATGCCAACCTAGTACGCCACCATGCCGGCCTCCCTACCACGGCTACCAAAACGAAAGCGTGCAACGATCAACTGCTATCTTTCTTCTTGAGATGCAAAATCTCGACCGTCGAAAGTCACCAAGCTAGCAAGTCTCTCAAGTACGACTTTCCAGGCAAGAACAACATGCTACATGTTTTCCACAAAAATATTCGAGACATCAACACATATCACAAACTGGGGGATCCACTTTGGGTATTGGTTTGGCGGTTTACAGCGTGCGGCGTACACTACGCCCGTCATAAGGAAGTGTCATAAGGGTAATGCGGTTAGTAAATACAGGGAGTTAATGGTGAAATTCTTTTTACATTAATTCTATTCGTTAACGGTTTCATGGAACATCAATTCCATGTGTTAACGGTTTTATGGAACGTCAATTCCATGCGTTACCACCTCCTCCCATTTACTTACCCATTTTTCCATTCCTTAATGAGATCAGAGTACGTTTCACTTTGACTTGTATAAATAGGTCTTACCTATTTCCACCGAACAAC